>JAVJIF010020950.1:0-75608 GCA_038442645.1 Agave tequilana
TGTGATTGACTGAGGAAGATAAATGGAGAAGTGGAAGAAATAGGTAAAAAAAGGAGGTGGGTCAATAGGTATAAATTGTGACGTAGTATTTAATCATTTAAGTAAGAACAATTTAGACATTTTTAAAAATATTAAGGAAATTAATAAAATCAGTCCGTTTTTTTTTATTCTAAAAGAAGGGTAAACTTCTAAATTTCAGGGGGTATTATTGGTTTAGGATTCTTGAATCCGACTAGGCAATTTGTGCTTATAGAACTTGGGCCAAGACTTGGACGTCTTAGTTGGATTTTACTAGGAATCGGATTGAGACTTGGATAATTTGAGCTATGACTTGGACTTCTTAGTTGGAATTCACTAGGACTCGGAATTAGACTTAGATAATTTGGACTGCACCTAGGACAACTTTGCAGAATTCTTAGCTATATGGAACTATTCATTATTTAAATATACTAATTCTTACTTACCACGAATTAATTAATTTCAAAAAATAATATTAATATTTTGTGTTGATATTATTTCATATTGGACCATAAAGTAATTATTGTTAATTAAATTACTATTTAATTTAATATTAATAATAATTCAATCACAGGTAGTTAGTTAGTTATTAAGTTTTACTATTTAATATTTTCTATAAACAAGATATATTCTATCACATTCATAGTTAAATAATATTATATACTAAAATAAGAAATTATGCAATAGTTAACAATAAAATAAATATTCAACAATAAACAAAATAATTACAAATATAAATGTACACGATTACTAATGTTTATATGACCAAATTTATTAATTATATTATAAGTATCCTAAGTAGGGGGGAATTGAGTTAATATTGTTGAAACTATTTTTACTAATTAAAAATTTATAGAAAAATTACAATAAATATTTCATATTGTATAATAAAATATCAGTCAGTATTACTTAATCATGTGTAATTATTAATTAAAAATTAATTACTATTTTGTTAATATTTGTTAGTAACATAATTTAATCATAATTATTCTAATTAATAATTAAAAATATTATCAATAGTAATTATTAATTATAATAATAATTGGGGTAGGATTAATTGGAAGGAGGAGAGTGCGAAGATCCGAGTCCAAATGAAAAGTCCACAAGTTTCACATGGACTTTTTTTTGGAGTTGGATTGGCTAAAATGTACATACTTTTGTGAGTCATGTTTAACATGTGAGGCACATGACTGGCCAAAGCTGGGCCCCAATCTACTGAAGAACCATCGATTGTATGATAACTACGTTGGCCTAAATGCCCACCTCAGGCTTACTACCTCAGGTGCGACCCCAGGTTATGCCCTCCAAGACTCAGCCCAATCTAAAGAGTCCTATTCCAGTAGGAACTTCTGAGTTGCCTTGTTACCCAAGGACTCAACCTTTTGAGAAAATTACAAATGTATTAAATTGGCCAAGGGGTACCCCACTACATAACCCATGTAAATAAATTTGAGAGTGCAAGTGAAAAGTATGGTCTACAAATCCTAGCTTCTACTATCATAATATTGAAGCCAACTACGAGTCTAACTTACGCATTAGAGGGGTTTCAACTCGGTCCAAGCCTTAGTCTTCCTGACATTATTCCTTCTGCTTGTAGTTTTAAGCAATGATCAACCTATATTTTGAAATCTCAGCCGCAAATCATTAACACCAAATTTTGAAATCCTAAAAAATTGTGTGAGTCCAAGTTCAGAATACCGAACCAATAACACCTCGTAGATGATTTTGGAGGATAAATTTCTAATATCAATGATTTGGGGGGTAAATTTCTAAATAGCAAAGATTTGGGGGCTATATATCTAAATAACCCCTTATGAGGGCCTCACGCTGTTGAGATGACTATTTGATCGAGTCTATTCTAGAAGATGACATGTTGCTTTCCTTTCATTTTAGCTGTTTTTATTTTAATTATTTTGTTGAATTTAGTGATGTTTTTTTTATTTTTTTTTATGTGGACTTTTAGTACCACATTGATTATTTCTTACAAGTGCCTTTGTAAAGCCATAAATAGGCTCCCAAGACTTCTCTTTGAAATAATTATTGAATGATTGAAATTACAAATTTTTCAGTTAAAATTCTCACTTTGTTACCTTGAGTTTTTGGTATGAAGCCCATAGTGTGAGGGGTGTAAAACCCAATACTCTATCCAAATTCTAAATTTCATTTTTTTAAAAGCCTAATTTCTCATTTTAGTTTGAAGGTGATTGTGATCCATTTGTTTTACATCAATTTTGGTATCAGAGCAATTGATTTTCAACCCTCTTCAAATATTTTTTCCTTCTCCCAAACCCTAGATCTAGATCAATCCTAATTCTATTCAAAAAAGAAAAAAGAAAAAGAAAAGAAGAGGGAAAAAAGAGGAAAAAAAGAAGAAAAGAAAAAAAAAAGAAAAATTTCACAATATTACTGTTCCTCTCCCTCCCTTTTTTGCTCGACACAAGGACAAAGCCTTAACCCTAGACTCAGCTCGCCGCCTCAACCCCTGTCGGAGTCACCCTCGTCTTCAACCGCCGATACCGATAGGTCCCCGCCGACACTTTAAGCTCTCTGCCGACACGACAGAGTCCCATAGCCGATGCCGCTGAAGCCGCCACGAAACCGCCACAATCATAGATTCACCGCCCAATCCTCCTATCTCTGCCGATGAAACTGACGTCGTCGCCACCTCCTCCCTCTACCAACATCGTCGCCACCATTGAAGCAGATCCGGACCTCATCCTTATCGTCGTCAGATTTCACCGCTGATTCCCTTTGCCGACGTCACCTCATCGTCATCACCGTCTTCTTCAACGTCTTTGTTGACAATCATCTTCGACAGTAGTCGCTGCCACTGCCAAGCTCTCGCCTATAGTAGCTTAAGGACCAGGCTGATTTTTTGGATTTGGTTCGATTTCACGTTTAAGTTTCCAAACCTGCAAAGGAACCCAACCCGCTTGCAATCAGTATCCAATCCGATCCACTTCTGCTGCACCAGCTCGTCTGCTGATGTCATCGGCTCGACGAGTCGACCCCGATCTGACAGCCGTTGACTCGAGCAGAGCCAAGCCGAGCCAACCTTCAGCTCAGCCCACCCGAGCCGATCCGAGCTGCGGCTGAGACCAACCCGACCTGAGTCACTTAACTTAGACCGAGTTGACTCAGTAAGTTGACTCGGCCTGGGCTCAACCTGAGCTCAGCTGCAACTCAGCTGCAACTCAGTCAGTTATTACAGAGGCAATTCTGAGCTCATTTCAAGCTCAAAGCGAGCCTTTTTCGAAGTAGTGAATTCGTGGAGATCACACTTCACGTCTACAGGCTTCAAATCTAGTTTGAGCTCTGATCGCCTCTCAGGTAATCTTTAAAATTTTTAATCAATTATTTCTTTCTCTTAATTATGTCGTAAGATAGAATCTATTGATTGCTGATCATAAAAGTGAGTTTGTGTGAATCGATCTTGAGTGAAAACCTAAATTGATATTAATTGTGCAACTCAATTAATGAATCACTGATCATTTGAATGATTTAAAATTTACCGTGTTAACGCGTATAGTTTAATCGTTGTCCAAACATTACATTTTCTAATCATGTGTTAATCAATAAAGATTAAGTTGGTATTATCTATCATTAATATGATCTTTGATTCCTTCTGCATTAGCATACATCTCACCTTAGGGTAATTTGCATTTAGAATTAGTTAGGAGTTTGCATACCAATTAGAAATAGGAGAACCTTTTCAGTAGGAGAAACCTCTTTACCAATCGACCCTAACCTTAAGGATACACTTAACGCATTCATTGTTAGAATGGACCAGATCGACAGATGACCACAAGAGTTTAAAGATCAAGCTAAAGCCAATTGCAATAATTTAGCAACACTACTTGATAGGCTAGAAATAAATCGAAGAGAACCCCAGACCCTTTAGAGGAGAACAAGCTCCGAGATAACAGTAGGTCACCCCGACGTAGGCGAGCTCAACCCCACGACATGGAGGACACATATGCCCAGTATATTAAAAGTGTAAAAGTAGATGCTCCTTCTTTCGACGGACGTTTAGACCCTCAGGCTTACATAGATTGGCAATTATCTAAGAACAACTAGTTTCGTTGGTGTGACATGTCCGAGCCTAGGAAAATCATTTTTCTATGATGAAACTAATCGGACAAGCTGGACAATATTGGGAGAACATTGAAAGAATGAAAGAATATGAGGTATAGAAGGGATGATCCAGTTGAGATTTGAGAGGGTATGAAAGAGAAGCATATGTAAAGTTTCCACCTTTCTTTAGTCAGCAGTTATTAGACACCTATTTCATGGCAAAGCTTATGTGGAATTGGTTAACTCAAGAAAATAAGCCAACCACCGATTACATCACAAAGTTTAATGAATACTTGAATTGGTACGGTGTAATCGAGTTTGAGTCTTCCAAATAGACCTATCAAAATTTAGATTAAGTTTTAAGGATGATTACCCCTAAGAGCTCATAGCTCAAGACATCATGACTCTAGAGCTAGAGCAGACATATCAACTGATCACCGATTTAGATAAGTTTAGAGGATCCTAAGTCCACTTATCTGATTTTAGGAATAGCTCTAAGACAATAACCGTTATCAAGACTAGTTATAGCCGATCCTTTCCTGCCCTAAGCAATTCTGCCTCCAGTTCTTCAAGTATCAACCAACAGGTTCTTCTAGTGTAAAACTGATAACTTTGAAAAGAAAATGACTAGTAAACCAATGAAGGTCAACCAACGTACCCAATGTATAAATGTCAGAGATGTGGACACCTTGCCAATCAGTACCGAAGTCAAACCAAGACCCTCTTAGTGAAAGTTCCCATAGAAGATATAGAAGAAGAAGAAGATGGTCTAGAAGTGATTGTGCACCAATAGGATGATGACTCGGATGCCTCTACTGAGGAATGTGGGTTCAATTGCTGCATTAGAATATTAACAGTGACTGAACTAAATTCTTGTTATGACAGAGCCCAGTTAGAAGTAGTTAGGTGTACTTTAGCATAGCCCAAGCAACTCAACGACTGGAGAAGAACTGCATATTCCAAACAAGCGCAAAAATTGGGAACAAGAGCTGTAAAGTGATACTGGATAGTGGCAGTTGCATCAACACCATTGCGTCGAAATTAATCACCATATTAGGGATGAAACCAGTGAAGCATTCAAATCCTTGTAAGGTCACGTGGATCGATGTACATTCATAGACGTTTAAGAGAGACGTCAGATTCTTATTCAGTTTGCCACGTACACAGATAAAATATGGCGTAATATACTCTCTATGAATGTTAGTCATATCATTTTGGGACGATTATTATTATTTGACATAGATGTGACCATATATAGACAAATCAACTATTGCTCATTCATCCATAATTGCAAGAAAGTAAAGTTAATACCGAATCAACATAAACCACCAACTTCTGAAAAAAAGGTTGTAAGGAAAAAGGTGAATCACCTAGAGGGGGTGAATAGGTGATGTGCTAATCAAATGTGAAAATTAAAAACTTTAAATAACAAAGTCAACACACAAATGATAACAAAAAAATGAAGCCGGATACCCGGTGAAGGGCTTTAAACTTCTCCTCACAATTCCTCTTGAATAAGAGTTGAAGTGCTTAATTACTTTCATAGCTTAAACAAGTGCTAGCATATAAAACAATATCAAGTATATAATGATAAGAAAGTAAAAGCATGCAAGATATAAACAAAAGTGAGTATGAGAAGTGAGAGAGAAATAAGAACAATCACAAATACGGAAGATTTGTTTTCAGATTCGAGCAACTTTCTCTTTGTCCCCACTTTCCTCGCAATGAAGGATTTCCACTATGCATGATCTCGCAAGATCACCGAACGTTATAAGTTCTCTCAAGAACTCTTGGACCTGCAAGTCTCTCACTCGTTCCCGCAAGAACCCAATACACAAACCCGCAAGCTTGCTTCGAAGCCGCAACTTCTAACCACTCACAATCTAATGAAGAACAACTAGTGATCAAGACTTTTGATCACAAACAAAGCTCTTACTATAAGAATTTCTATAGAACAGATATAGAAGAAATTGTCTTAAACTTGTGTGAGAAAACTAGAGATTTGAAATTTGAGGGCTTAATAAAAAATATTAGAAAAAATCTCTGAAGATATGAAAATTAGTAGCACAAATAAAACTCCTCTTTCAAACTTTTCAAACTTCTCAAAAACTTATTTCTTGATGTTTCAAACTTTCCAAAAACTTGTGAAAACTCTCTATAATTGGTCATATTATAGGAGAGGGGATATAACCATTAGAGATTAATCTCAGTCATTAAAGACATGATTTAAACCTGAATAGTAAGAAATAACTGTTCAGAGAAAAAACAAAAACTTTGAAACCAAAATATAGGTTAAAGGCAAAAATGTCTGTTCTGACAGACACCAGGTCGACTGAGCGGTCGAACGACAACAACTACTAATTGTGCTCGGTCGACCGGCCATAACAGGCCTTTGAGCTTAGAACTGAGCTCTGAATCAACGATTAATGGGTGGTCGACCGACCTGGGTCTGCTCAAACGAGCTGGAGCTAGCGGTCGACCGAGCCCAGAGAAAAAAATGCTTTGTCCACTCTGTGCACATTCGGTTGACTAAGCGATTACCAACAGAGCACTTTGCTCTGCGGGAGTTTGACCGGCCTCAGCCCAAAAACATTGTTTTTTTATTATTTAAAAACCCAATTAAAATCCAACAAAATCCCATAAATTCTAAAAATAAGTTCTTATAAATACTATTTGGCACAAATACGTGTGATAAAAAATCATCACATATTACAAACATTTGAACTTCTTTTTTTAATTTCAATTCCATTTTGTAATAGAACTTGATTTTATAAAAACTAAACTTTAAACACAAACTAGTTAAAACAAAACTCAAATGTTTTATCTTGAAAACCAATATAAAACTTGGGGGAGATGTAAGCTTGAATAATCAAATTTAATCTAAACTTTATAAGAATCTAAACAACCTTACAAACATGAGTCTTCTTCTTGATATGATCTTTCTTTTCATCTTGACTCGATCAAACGTGATTCTTGTTGAACTAGACTCCTTCGAGTGCTAGATGTGATCTTTCTACTTGAGCTTTTGATTAACACAAATCCTAGAAAGAAGATTGATAAGGGCAAAGGGAAGATGGTGATGAACTTGATTAGCTACGATCACGCTGAGAAGGGCTTAAGTAAGGGTTTGATTTGTTATGCACTTGTGGCACGAAAAGTTGAATTGAACACTGAGTCGCAGATCCCAAGACACATTAGATCAATACTTGAAGAGTTTTTTGAAGTTCTCCCCAAAGATCTGCTAGGTGAGTTGCCTCCAATGAGAGACATTCAATATGCCATTAATCTAGTCCAGGAGTAGCTTTGCTAAACCTATTCTATTACAGGATGAACCCTTCCGAGCACGCAAAATTACAATGACAAGTAGAGGAGTTACTTGACAAAGAGTTCATCAAAGAAAGTTTGAGCTCATGTGCGGTTCTTGCACTTTTAAAGTAAAAAAAGGATGGCACATGACGCATGTATGTGGATAGCCGTGCAATCAACAAAATCATTGTCAAGTATCATTTTCTCATTCCCTGTCTTGACGATATGTTGGATTTGATGTCAAGTGCCACAATATTCTCCAAGATTGACTTTAAGAGTGAGTACCATCAAATTAGGATGCACCCAGGAGATGAGTGAAAAATTGCATTTAAAACTAAGGATGAGTTATATAAATGGACGATTATACCCTTTGGATTATCCAATGCTCCTACCACTTTCATGTGAGTTATGACTTAATTGTTTCGATCGTTTATCGGTAAAATTTGTGCTCGTATACTTTGATGATATATTGATTTACGGTCGAACTCGGGACGGACAACATATGGACCATCTGAGACAAGTCTTTCGCACATTCTAGGCTTCAAAGTTTTATGCAAACTCGAAAAAATGTGCTTTCTATACGGACATGATATCTTCCTTAGATTTGTGATTTCATTTGAGAGAGTTTCTATAGACCCTAAGAAGGTTAAGGCAATTATTGAATGACCACAACCCAAGACGATTAGAGAAGTTAGGAGTTTTCACAGGTTAGCCGCTTTCTGTCGTTGGTTTATTAGAAACTTTAGTGCAATCATGACACTAATAACTGACTGCTTGAAGAGTGATGAATTTCAGTGAACTCCTGCCACCACCAAGACTTTTAAAAAAGTAAAAAGGTTGATGATTGAAGCTCATGTTATACGTCTATCAGATTTTTGAAGGTGTTTGAAGTAATATATGACACATCAGAGCTTGTGATAGGTGGTGTGCTGAGTCAGAAAAATCACCCCGTTGCCTATTTTAGCAAGGAATTAAATGATCACCGACTGCGATACTCCGCACATGATAAGAAATTTTATGCAATTGTGTAAGTTTTGTGCTACTGGTGACATTATCTTCTGTCACAGAGTTTGTGTTGTATTCGGATCTTGAGGCACTGAAATACCTCAACTCCCAGAAGAGGCTAAATGCAAGACATAACAAGTGGGTAGAGTTTCTTCAGGATTATATTTTTATCCTCAAGCATAAAGCGAGAGTTGAGAACAAGGTCGCTGATGCGCTCAGTCAACTGGTGATGATATTGATAGCTATGAGAGCAGAAGTGACACGGTTTGAAAGATTGAGAGAGGAGTATAAGTCATATCCTGAGTTTGGAGAAATATGTTATAGCACGGACCTGCTCGAGAGACGGGCGGGTTTCTGTTACATGACGGATATCTATTACATTCTGTAAGTTATGTATTCCCCATACGTCCCTCAGGGATTTTCTCTTTTAGGAATTGCATGTTAGAGGACTGGCTAGACACTACAGTCAGAACAAGACGATTGTAACTGTTGAGCATAGATTTTACTGGCCAAGCTTGAAGAGAAACGTTGCCAAGATTGTTGGTCAGTGCCGTACTTGTCAACTGGCCAAGTAACAAGACAGGTTGGCGGTCCTTACTCCCCTCCTTGTACCTAGTTGTCCTTAGCAAGATATGAGCATAAATTTTATACTAAGATTATCAAAAACGCAGAAGAGATATAATTTTATCCTAGTAGTGGTTGACAAATTCTCCAAGATAGCTCACTTTATTCCGTATTCTAAAACTTCAGATGCATCCTGTCTAGCTGCCCTTTTCTTTGATCATCTTGTCAAACTGCATGGGTTGCCCAAGACCATGGTGTTAGATAGAGATGTTAAGTTTGTTAACTATTTTTGGCGAATACTATGGCACAAAATGGGAACCAAACATAAATTCTCGACGACCTTTCACCCACAAACTGATGGATAAACTAAGGTAGTCAATAGGACCTTAGGAAATCTTCTTAGGTATCTCATTGGAGAAAATTTAAAAACTTGAGATCTAATCTTTCCTATGGACGAATTTGCATACAATAGCTCTGTAATAGAACCACATGTCTTAGTCTATTTGAGATTGTAAATGGCTTTAAACTTAGGCAGCCAATTGATTTAGTTCTCATGGCTCATCATCATTTTAGAGTATCAGACTCTGCATCTGCATTCGCATCTCTATATGTCATTACATGAGAAATCAGAGACAAGCTAATGAAAAATAATGTTGATTATAAAACTTTTGCTCATTTACACTGTAAACTAAAAACATTTAATGTCGATGACTATGTGATGTCCGCCAGAGACTCGAATAGTTTTCTCTGAGAACAGTAAAGAAATTGCATGCGAGAAGTGCAAGACCTTTTCAAATTCTCAAGAGGACCAACTCAAATGCTTATGTGGTGGACCTCCTATCAGATTTTGGCATTAGTTGCTTTTAATATTGAGGATTTGGTTCCATATAGATGTACTTTTGATACCTCTTCTGATCCATTCATATTGAGCCTACCCACGACCTTTCTAAGAGCTCTCCACTACCTCAACTTCTTCCAAAATTATCTCATACAGCAGAAAACATAGATTTTATTTTGCATTATTAGATTGTCTCTACTAGAGACGGAGGAACGCGACCCTATCTTGTTAAGTGGAAAAAAGACCTAAATCAGAAAATTCTTGGATTACTGAGGAATATCTCTGACGGCTTGATCCTGATCTTTTAAAGCATTACCACTGCCAGCAACAACTTCCCAACACACACTCGACAGGATCGAGTTTTTCCCATCCCGGGAGAATTGATGAAGGCATCACGCTACTAAGACGACTGTTGATCAAGTCTATTCTAAAAGATGACGTGCTACCTTCCTTTAGTTATTTTAGTCTATTTACTGAATTTAGTGGTGTTTTCTTTTATGTGAATGTTTAGTACCACATCGGTTATTTCCGACAAGTGCACTTTTGTAAAGCCTATAAATAGGCCCCCAAAACTTCTCTTTGAATTAATTATTGAATGACTAAAATTACAATTTTTTCAGTTAAAATATCTTGATATTGTTATTTGAGTTTTGAGTGTGAAGGCCGAGGTGTAAGGGGTGTGAAGTTCAAAACTCTATCTAAATTCTCAATTCCAATTTTTTTTTTTTTTTAAACTCTAGTTTCCCGTTTCCTATTTTATTTGAAGGTGATTGCGATCCATTTGTTTTTATTTTATAGTTTTCTTTGCCTAGCATACTTGTTCACAGATTTTCTACGGCCTTGTGGCATCATACTCTTAGTGCTTCTTTGTGTCGTAAGAGCTGTCTGATGTCTTCCAAAACAAATGAGCTGAGAAGATGATAAACACATGATGAAACACATTATCATCCAACCACAGCCTGGCTTGTGTGATAATCTTCCAATTCGATTTTCTTGATTCATGGCATGTCCTTTGTTGGAGTCGACCGGCTGGTCAACCGGTCTTCTGTCTTCGGCTGCGTCTGATTCTGGTTGCTACAAAGATCAAACCTTTCACGAGGTTGAAAACCACAAAAAACATTCTTTTCTTGGTGTCCAAGAGAGCCAAAATTCTAGCCCTTATTTTTTCATATTTTTCTCTTCTTTTTCTTTCATGCACAGCCTTGAGGAAAACATCCAATCTTTTTCTCTCTTTTTCCCTTCAAGGTCGAAACCGAAAAATAATTGTTCACTGCATTTGAAATGAAACTTGCTGGGCAAAAAAAAGGAAAATAAAATCTGAAGTCTAGATCAAAGATTGATCAATTCACACCCTCTGTTTTCTGTGTCTCAAAGAGAGAGAGAGAGAAAAAGAAACAAGAAAAACTATCATTATAGTAAATGGGGCAACAAAGGCACAGGAAAGTTCACCCTGATTCAGGTAATAAACAATTAATTGCACGTCTCCTTGATTATTCTTGCTGCAGCTGTTAGTTAGAGAACTGAAGACCCACCAGTGAACCATGTCAAAAAGAATTTGTTGTGCAGCAGAAGTTTGCCAATTAAACAACCACCATGTCATGATGACAAGGGCTCTTGCCTTTCTCTGTCTTGTTCCCTCTTCATTCTTGTTTTGTCTTCTGTGTTGGTGCCATGCATCCACACTGCTACCCAAAAACACACACACACACACACACACACACACACACGCACACACACACACACTGGATATCAAACCAGGCACCGGGACTGTTGCCTAAAACTGATGATAGTTTGAATTGTTCAAACAGCTAGATTCTTCATAATACACAATCATGGAATGTACTGCATTGTTCCCCTCATTTGTATGTGTTGTTTCTTCTGCATAGTCATTCTAGCTGAAAAAAACAAAACTAAAAGAAGACGTTCTTAAAAGAGGAGGAGGAGAAGAAGAGACAATGACCCTAGCAGTGGGTGAAAGGGTGTTTAGCCTGTCGGTAATACTCCTCGGTCCAGAAGGAAAAGATATTCCGGTTTTAATTCTCACAGTTATTAAACAAGGGGTTGCGTTGAGTAATATACGTCTATTATAACTGCAGCGTTTGCTCTATCCTTCATTCTCACAAAGAAAACATGATCATAATGGTGGTACATTGCTTGTTTGTGATTGAAAAGGTCACACATATACAGAGATACATCATGGGCTACCAAAATGTTTAGAGGAATTTTCTATTACAATCGTCCGATATGAAATAACTTATTTATTGCACGACTGCGTGCAAATGTACATTGTTTTTTTTACTGTCTTTGCAAGCATATTACATCATTTTTATTAGGTAGATGATATCTATGATTATAAACTAACTTTTAGTTATCAAAATTTATTATATATAGTGTCTGATATGAACGCCTAATATGCGTGCGTATCCCCGATATCCGATATGAAAAACCCCCATCCGATACGATCCCGATATCCGATATTTAGAACCTTGTGCAGGCCTATTTGCATATGTGTGGGCCACACTCCAGCCCAACTGCAACCTCACATTTACCAAATTTGCAAGCCTATTCGCATTTGCATAATTACGGGCTTATTTGCATATGTTAAGTCTTACAAAATTATAGTGTTAGCATCATTTAAATTTTAGGAAAAATTGGCCACAACCACCTGTTTCTTAATATAATTAGGAAAAAAACTCAACTTCATAATTTGTGTGGCTTCAACATCATCCACATAAGCAAAAAGTAATCAAACAGATCAAATCCTTCTTCTGATATAATTTTATTTTCTTTTTTACTATTTCCCACGTCTAGGCGTTGTTCTTCACTGCTTGGCCTTAAGGAAGCGTGCTTTTCATTGCAGGTGAGTCTCGCTGCGAGCAGCTTCAGCAGCATGGATTATTCAATCTCGATTTCGAGACAATAGAGGAGATCGAATCAAATCAATCACATAGCAGAGAGAAAGTCAGATTAAAAAACAGGACATTTTTCTGAGGACTGCGATATTTTTCTGAGGACTGCGATCACGATTACAGTCCTAATAAAAACTCAAAAATAAGATATTTTTGTGAGGACTGTGATCATGATCGCATTCTTAATAAGGAGGACTATGATCATGATCGCAATCCTATAAAAACTCAGAAATATGGTATTTTTGTGAGAATTGCAATCATGATTGCGGTCCTATAAAGACTCAGAAATATGACATTTTTGCGATCATGACCGCAGTCCTAATAAAAACTCATAAATAGAGCATTTTGTGAAAACTGCGATCATGATCACGATCCTAATAAAGACTCAAAAATATATCATTTTTGTGAGGATTGCGATACTAGTCGCAGTCCTAATAAAAAGACCTGTGATCATGGTCGCAATCCTATAAAGACTCAGAAACATGACATTTTTCTGAGGACTGCGAATCATGATCGTAGTCCAAATAATAAGAAAAATAGTTTCCCACTGTCAACTTGCACTAGTGGACAACCAAATAAGGTTGTAAAAAGAAAGACTCAGCAATTTGTATGTCTCATAATTCTTTGCATCTGCATCTGCATCATGCATCTCAAAAGAAAAACTCAGCAATTTGCATCTGCAGTCTTTTGTATTTCTCATTGCAATTTGAGATTATTCGTCAATTTGCATTGCTATGTTTTTCTACAATTCACCAATCGTGTCTCTACAACTTTATCAAAATCCACAAATTTTATTCATCTCAACTAGATCTACATCTTCTTCAGCGAAACAGGAAGATCCTACTCATGCAGATCCACTCCAGAAGATTTGATGAGAGGATTTTTATTTGTCTCTATTTAGATACCCATCAAAGATCTGTTCATGCTTCATAGTTGGTCTCCATGCACTTTGAATGTGTGACACATGATGAATGAATTTAACATCTTCTTCTCTTCTCACCAAATTCTCTTTAGCTCCCTTGGTTACACTTATCACAGTTTTTTTTTTTTAATTAAGAAAGCTTATTCAGCTTTTGTGGTCTTATTCACAGCACACACACCAGTGTCTCACTCATTCACATTACAATTTATTATTTATCTATATAAGGTTTTGGTGGGTTTATTGGTGACAGAAAGATGACGGTTCCCAACTAGAAGATGCTTTGAATTGGGTCAATGGTGACACCATCCTTCTTCATTTAGCAGTAAAAAAGAGGGGGAGGTGGAAAAAAGAAGAAGCACACATCAGAGAGATTGATGTGGCCATAACAAACTTTGGATTATATCAACTCGACATTTAGTGATAACTAGTTCTTTTGAGATGTGTGTTAAGATATACAGATGGAAGAAAAGTTGTGGATGATGAGAATGGGGAGGTTACCTCACAACCATCTTTGTTGGCTTTGTCAACAAGAGATTCCCCTTTATGGAAGATCATGCAAATATTTTTTTCTTCATGGCCACTACAAAGGCAACACCAACTTATCATTAGATCTAACCTCAATTATACAAATCTTTGTGCACTTGTCTCTCTATAATAGTCCATAATGGGGTAGGGCTAGTACCATAAAAGAGAACAAGTGAAGTAAAGAAAAAGAAAGTGATCAAGGAGCTAGAAATGGTAATGAAAAGGGGTTGTAGTTTGTAAAATATGAAGCTTTGCTACAGAAGCCTGGTTCTACTTGTGACAGCAATCATCATCTGCTTGCTTCTCCTTCCAAATTATTTGACAAACTTTTGTTTATTAAAGGTTTTAGATGTAACTCTGGAGTCTGTTTTTCCTAGAACAAAGATTGTAGATGGTAGAATTAGGAAGTTAAGAACTGTGAAAAAGGGGATTTCTATTGCATGTAGCACTAACAATTAAGTTATGGAAGTGTACAGATAAAAAATAAGGCTGAACATAATTCACAATCATGATACTTTAAGGATAAAAACAAACAGGTTGTAAGATGAATCTGGTGTATAACCTCTAAGTTAACTCTGAGAATTCTTTTGATGTGCCAAGAAAAACACTTGTTGAAAACATTCTAAAATAAAAAGGTCACAGATTCATAAGCCTAATCTACAACTAGCTACTTAGAGCTTTGCACCAGATTGCTTCAGTTTCAATGAATATGAACAATACTTCAATGAACTAAATCTACAAATAGTAAAACACACGGATAAAAATTCACCTGTTGCGATAATGCTGGCTCCGATGTTCCTAAGTCAAAGATCCTTCGTTGTTGTCAAGGAGATGATGTCCATCTGATTCTTTGTTCCTGGATATTTAAGAGTTGGGTGCAAAGTTTGTCCATGAATTTATGCAGTAGTTATAAGTATAGACTTTGGAGTTCAAAGCATTAAAACCACACAACTTAGACAATGACACAGTAACATAGACAACTGTAGTACTGCATATAACCCAAACAATAATTGTAGAGTCAATAAAGTTTCCAAAAATGATGCAAGTTCTAAAATCTTACTCTTATAACAATAGTGATGCAAGTTCTAAATCTACATCCAACATTGGTGAATTAAAGTTGCAGTACTCTGTCATAGTATTCATATCGATAAGCAGCAGACCACATTCCAAGTTTTCAAACAATGCATTACATTCTAAGGAATGCAAAATCAACCAATTACAAATGCAGATATATAGATCTAGGAAGGCGCCCGGGGGGGGGGGGGGGGGGGGGGGGGGGGGGGGGGGGGGGGGGGGGGGGGGGGGGGGGGTTGGGGGGGGGGGGGGTGGGGGGTGTTGGTTGGGGGGGTGTTGGGGGTTTGTGCGCTACATGAGATCGATTATACAGGCTATTCGATCGCAAACCATGAGTTTGTCCAACAGTTACAAATGTAACTTCGGCCTACAAGCAACTTGAGATCATGAGCATAAGTGTAATCCAGGGATAATACAGACTTATCAGTGTTCTCCAGTTTCTATAGACCATAAAATCCAGACCCAAGCATGGGAGCAAGCTAATGAAAAGATAGTTATGTACCAAAGAACTTCTTGATGCATCAGGAATCTTTTTCATTTATAAATGTATTATTCAATACAAATTGAGGACGCAATACATAATATTCAAAAGGCTTCTTACAAAACAGGAATTTTCAACAGATAACTGAGAGGTATTAAAGGCCATGTTTAGTACAAATTGAAGAGCCGATATTTATTTTAAAGGCTTCTTCACAAACCAAAAAAAAAAAAAAAACCCTGCAAAATGTTAATAAAGCCAGAAGTATAACTCTCAACAACAACAGTCCAGACTCATAGAGCTAACCTAAAACAAGAACAAGAAACAAAATAAACAAATTTGAATACTCACAATACTGTAATAACTTACTCGAGACTGATACAAACCATCAGCTATTCCAATAGCAGAAATTCCCGGCTTCTCGTCCAAGTCTTCTAGTTTCTGTTTCCAATTGATTATACATCGCAACCATTTCCTCCGTATGGACGTTTTGTCACTAGGAAAGAACTGTGGAAGATTTAGAAGAGAATTTACTCTAGTAATGCCGTTCAAGGCAGATCATTCCTTCTCCTCTGAGGTTGATACACAATCTGCCAGACTCATAATACTGTAATAACGTGCTCAAGTCCGATAAAAAACATCAGAGTTTATAATGGCAGAAAAGTCCCAGTTCCTCCAAATCTGCTAGCTTCCATTTCCAATTATTTATATCTTATCGCAACCATTTCCTCCGTGTGGACTTTTTGTCACTAGACAAGAACCGTGGAAGACTTAGAAGAGAATTTACTCTCGTAATGCCTTCTAAGGCAGACCATCCTCTTCCTCTGAGGTCGATATGCAATCTGCTAGACTCCTTGTTGACTTCAACCTCTCTGGCAACTTATCTTGTCTCGGCTCCACAGGTACTGGTACAATCTCATCGCTATCAAGAACTGTACATGAATGTATTGAAGTTTGAGTTTCACCACTCACTGATTCATCTACTTTTTCCTTCATGAGTTCATTTTGATGCATTGAATTTGAGTCAACCATTTCTTCATTCATGGATTCATTTTGATGCATCAAACTTGAGTCTACAGAAATGTGTTCTGCTGGTTCCTTCGGTGATTCATAGGAGTGTTCAGGGGCTTGACGAGGAGAGGCTGGAGGCTCCAAGAATAAACAAACGGCAGCACAATCATCAATCTTTGATGTTGGAAATTTTAGACGCCAAGACCGAACTGCACAATCAACAAGAGCTCTTGCCGCAGTCCCACGAGTTGGTGCAGAAGAAACAATGTCGACCACTTCCTTGTTCGAGAGGGCATCCCAAACCTATGCAGATAAAACTTTTTGCTATCAATCTGGAATTAGTTCTGGGAAATATGGAGGGTTACAAAGTAATTTATAATATCTCATCACCTACAATTGATGTGATGATGGTACCAAAAATTCATAAATTGTATTTGAATATTAAAAAAATATTAAATTTTTAGAAAATCTGTAATATTTGGTGGATTTTGCACATGATTACAATTATAAAATCCTATGTTTAATTAGTTACAAGTAATAGGAAAATTCTGTACATATCCATGTTTACAGCATTTAAGCCTTGTAAAAATGCAGAAAATACAAATAATTAACTCTCAAACCGGTTTATACCATAAATTTCTTGAATTGAAGTCAAGTGGTAAAAAGTATGGAACCATGATAGGGCTTGAGGATGTGGTAGGTGTTGGATATAAATACAACTATAATGCGGAATAAATCAGCCATTAATCAAGAATCAATCATCTCAAGAATCATATAATGCAAAATCTTTCATAATAGAAAAACCCTAATTATCATACCTGAAGCCATTGAAGAAGGTTGGATGAAGACCTTGATTCCTTTGATGAATTGAAGAAGAAGATCCTGCAAACCCTAAAGCAAATTGATCCTCTTTTCTCTTCTCCTTTTCTTTTCTCAAAACTTCTCTATTCTTTTTGATGGAGCGACACGCGATAAAAATCAGCGTTCATTTTGATTTCTTTACAGGAGGAGAAAAAGTGTCGCACATTTGCAATTAGACCCCTTGAAATAAAGCCTTTCCATCATGGCCCTTTATATTTCAAGAGACTAAATAAACTATATAAATGTGACTTTAATATGGGCATAATATCATATCAGTTAACTTTAACAGGAATCCAATGCAAATAACCAAGGTTATTGGTCCACCTTTAATATGAGATTAACATTCTCCCACTTGGACCATTAACCGATTAGGTTAAAACTTTAGAAAACAAATAAATGAAAAGACTCATTTTCAAAAATCATTTTGACTCCATTGGATTCCATACTGAAAAACCTTTGACACGTGCACGAATTTTAAAAACAACAACTGATAAGCCCAAATATGTAAAACTGTAATACTGCAATTAGCTTGGACTACTAATGCGAGTCATAGCGGTATACAACATCCACGTCATACTCCCTTCTATGTACCACAACATTGATAACCCTACTAATTGAGTCCATAACCATAATGACCCCTGTAATTGTCTTGTAAAGACATTTCCTGTTTAACATACATCCATACAAAATATGTGTACACACAATTGGATAACAGGAAATAGAGAAACAAACTGTTATTTGTACAACAATGTCAATTACACAAGTACCATATATACATTTACAGATTACCCAAAAGACCCATCCTTACAACATGTTCCTTAAATGTCTTTGGAGGCAATCCTTTAGTCAATGGATCAGCAACCATTAAGGTGGTACTTATACTTTCAATTGACACCTTCTGTTTCTCAACTCTTTCTCTAACCACCAAGTACTTCAGTTCTATGTGCCTAGAACCATTAGAGTACTTACCATTCTTAGAGAAAAATACGGCTGCTGTATTGTCACAATATATCTCAGCGGCCTGGCAATAGAGTCAACTACACCAAGTGCTGAGATAAAATTCCTCAACCATAATGCATGATTTGTGGCTTCAAAACAAGCTATGAACTCAGCCTCCATCGTGGAAGAAGCAATGAGAGACTGCTTCACACTCTTCCACGAGATTGCCCCACCTGCTAGCAAGAAAATAAATCCTGAGGTAGACTTCCTGCTATCTGGGCAACCACCAAAATCTGAGTCTGAATAGCCGATCACCTCCAACTGGTCTGATCTACTGTATGTGAGCATATAGTCCTTTGTCCCTGAAGATACCGCATAACCTTCTTAGCCAACTTCCAGTGCTCCATTCCTGGATTGCTTTGTATCTTCCCAACATCCCAACTGCATAACTGATATCTGGCCTGGTACAAGTGCTTGCATACATCAAGCTCCCAACAGCTGATGCATACGGAATTTTCTGCATTTGACCCTTTTCTAAGTCATTTCTGGGACACTGGCTACCACTTAATCTGTCACCCTTCTGAATGGGTGCAGGACTGACTGAACACATTTCCATATGGAATCTTTCCAAGACCCGGTTGATATATCCTTTCTGAGACAGTCCTAGCAATCCTCGAGATCTATCCCTGAAGATCTCTATGCCAATAACATAAGCTGCCTCACCCATATCAACCATCTGAAAATTCTTGGTAAGATAGCTTTTAGTTTCATACAGCAAACCAAGATCACTACTGGCTAATAAGATGTCATCTACATACAGAACCAGAAAAATAAACTTGCTCCCACTGATCTTTAGATATATACACTGATCAACAGTGTTTCTGTAAATCCAAAAGATGTAATGGTATTATTAAACTTTATATACCATTGCCTGGAAGCTTGTTTAAGTCCATATATAGATTTCTTTAATTTACAAGCCAAGTGTTCTTGTTCTTTAATTGCAAACCCTTCAGGTTGCTCCATGTAGATATCCTCATCCAAATCCCCATTTAAAAAAGCAGTTTTCACATCCATTTGATGTAACTCCAAATCATAATGAGCTACAAGTGCCATAATGATTCTAAGAGAATCCTTTTTAGATACTGGAGAGAAGGTCTCTGTATAGTCAATGCCTTCTTTCTGAGTGAAACTTTGGCCACAAGTCTAGCCTTATATCGTTCGATATTGCCTTTAGAGTCGCGCTTGGTCTTAAAGACCCATTTACACCCGACTTTCTTACAGTTATAAGGCAATTCAACGAGATCCCAGACTTGGTTTTGGTCCATAGATTTTAACTCATCTTTCATAGCATCAACCCATTTACTAGAATCATTGCATTCTATGGCTTGTGAAAACGAAACTGGATCTTTATTTACCCCAATATCATAATCAGATTCCTGTAGATATACCACATAATCATCTGAAATGGCAGATCTTCTTTCCCTTTGAGATCTTCTCAAAGCTGCCGGTTGTGGTGGTTCTACAACATTTTCAATGGGAATATCCTCATGGAGTGGTGAACCAACATTAATTTGTTGTTCTGGAATCTCAACTTGATGATCAAGCTGAGGTACAACAATTTCTCTTGAAGGAAAGGTAATTGGGATATTTACCCTTACAACTTCAAGATCTACTTTTCTTGGTTCATTACTCCCACTAAATTCACCATTCTCTAGGAATCTGGCATTACCAGTTTCAACTATTCTTGTACTATGGTTAGGGCAATAAAATTTGTATCCCTTAGACTTATCTGGATAACCAATGAAATACCCAGATATTGTTTTTAAGTCCAATTTCTTTTCTTGTGGGTTATATATTCTGGCCTCTGCTGGACAACCCCAGACATGTAAATGTCTTAAACTAGGTTTCCTACCAGTCCACAACTCGAAAGGAGTTGTTGGGACTGCCTTACTAGGAACCCTGTTTAAGATATACATAGCAGTTTTTAAGGCCTCACTCCACAATGAATTGGTACTTTAGAGAAGCTCATCATGCTCCTAACCATATCCATAAGAGTTCGGTTTCGCCTTTCAGCAACACCGTTCTGCTGAGGCGTACCTGGCATCGTGTATTGAGCACAAATGCCACGCTTTTCTAGGAATTTGGCAAATGGGCCAGGATGTTGTCCTGACTCATCATATCTACCATAATATTCACCACCTCTATCTGATCTTATGATTTTAACCTTTCTATCTAATTGTCTCTCGACTTCTGTAATGAACACCTCAAGGATGTCAACAGCCTGAGACTTTTCATTAATTAGATAAACATAACCATAACGTGATAGATCATCTATAAAGGTAATGAAATATCTCTCTCCAGTAAAACATGGAATGGAAAGAGGTCCACAAATATCTGTATGAATTATTTCAAGGAGGTCTTTACTTCTTGTGGCACTTTTCTTAGTGTGTTTAGTTTGTTTTCCTTTTATACAATCCACACACACATCAAAATCAGTGAAGTCCAGGTCATCCAAAATCTCAGTCTTCACTAATCTTATTATTCTATCCCTGGAGATATGCCCCAGTCTCCTATGCCACAAGATAGAGGATTTTTCATTTATTAAGCCACGTTTAATACCAACATTCGAATGCAGAGATAATAAAGATTGCGCAAACTCATCATTCAATGAAATTTTATATAAACCATCACATAAAATTCCATGCCCAACCGGCATTGAATTATACATTAAAGAGAGTTTTCCACAATTGAATAAAACAGAATATCCAAAAACATCTAATTTGGATACAGACATTAAGTTCCTAGAAATTGAAGGTACATAAAAAGTATCCTCAAGATTCATCTGATGACCCGTCTCCAAAAGTAGTCGATAAGTACCAAATATTCGACCTCCACTTTCAGACGGTTCCCATAAAGATGAATCTCTCACTTTCCTTCGGTTTCCGGGTTGTAAGGAATCCCTGCATTGAATTAGTTATGTGAGTTGTGGCTCCAGAATCAATCCACCAAGTATTAGAAGGAACTTCAGCAAGATTTGATTCATAACATACAAAAGAAAGATTTGTACCTTTCTTTTCGAACCAAGCTTTCCTCTTATTGCAGTCCTTCTTCACATGTCCCTTTCTGCCACAGAAGTAGCATTTGACAGTGAAAGCTTTTCTATGACCTTGGCTACTTCCCCATGGTCATTTCCTTTCTTTGATGGAAATCTTTTACCTCTTTCATATTTACTTTTCTTATGGCCCCCTGAAGTTACTGCCAACACTGAGTGCTGTCCTTCTTGCCTCAGTCTCACCTCCTCTTGAACACACATACTAGTTAGCTCATTCAAGTTCCACTTATCCTTATGAGTATTGTAGTGGATCTTGAATGGCCCAAACTGTGAAGGAAGTGAGTTGAGGATGAATTGAACCAAGAAGGACTCATCAACTTCATACCCAGTGATCCTAGCTTAGCAGCCTTGTCAGACATGTTTAGAATGTGTTGCTGAACTCCTCTATTACCATCATATTTCATGGTGGTAAGTTCAGCCATTAAGGTACCAGCTAATGACTTATTTGCTGACTTAAATCGGTCCTTTACTGCAGACAAAAGTTCCGATGCACTAGTAGTATGTGGGAGGGAAGTCTTGATGTTATTAGCTATGGTCATCTTTATGAACATTAGACTGAGCCTATTAGACTTTTCCCAAGCTTTGGCATGGCTGACCTGTTCTGCTGTACTCTCAGCAGTTACTTCATCAGGTTTGTCAACTATTAAGGCCATGTCTAGGTCTAGGACACCCAGTGTAAACTGTACATGTTCATACCATTCTGAGAAATTTGTACCATCCAAGGCCGGAATGCTAGTGGCATGAGTGTGAAGAGAAGTGGGAACGTTCACTGAAACATAATAGGACATAGCTCACATTAGGCCACGAATCAATACAATAACTTTAAATTTAACTAAAGATGAACTATTGATATCACTTAGATTTCTCCTTGGGCGAAACCTAAGCATATCTAGTGTTCACTCTTTAGGTGAGAACTCTTATCACCTACGTAAGTCTAATATAATTTATGCCAACTTAGATAGTAAGTCATGTTACCTTTGGGTATTCACTTCTACACCACTAGGTTGCATAAATTACACTATCCTACCCCGGTTCATAATTATTCGAAAGAGACTTTCCTTTGGGCCAGTCCCAATCTCCTAACTAGAACCGCCACCGAGAATATTATTGTCTTTACTGTTTACCTCATTAACATGTCTTTTATGTAGTTGTATATTCATAAGGTTACTAACCTAGGTCACTTTGGCAACTACTAAATCAATAAGCCTTATGAATACAAACTAACCAATAATATTCTCTAATTCTATTATTTGTGTAATGCCATAATACTACAATACATTACTTGACCAAACATCAATCAATATTAACACAATAGCTTAAATGTGTTAACAATCATTAAGGATTGAATTAAGCAACAATTAGTCGACTACATAGTATTATTAGTCGACTTGGGTCAAGTCAAGTCGACTACAGGTTTAGGTCTAGTCGACTAGGGCAAACAAGGATTAGTCGACTATACCTACATGACTAGTCGACTACATATTTTATCAGTCGACTAGGCCAAAATTACAAGTCGACTAGAAACTTTATCAGTCAACTACAAATATTATTAGTCGACTCCTGTTAGAATCCAAACTCTCGGTTAAAATATTAGTCGACTTGGCCAAATGGTTAGTCGACTATACACTTTACTAGTCGACTAATCAAAAACCAAGTCGACTCCTGAAAGAAACAGAGAGTCGGGTAACTTTCTGGATGGACTATTAGTCGACTAATAAATCCCTATAGTCGACTAATACCCCACGATACAGTTACCGAATGGCAGTTCCAGATTATCGCCCGAATCCCAAAAATTATGGAAAAATCGGGGAAAAATTAGGGAAAATTAGGGTTTCTAAAATCCTAAATTTGATCCATATTAATTGCATAATTAGAGGAATGTATATATGATTTTAGGGTTTCCAAGAATCCTCTTCAATTCTACAATTAAAGATCAAAATCTGGATTTCATGAATTGTTAATTAAAAACCCTAACTTTTCATAATTCCTAAATTCAAGATGTATCGATTCTTTAATCATGGCTCTGATACCAAATGTTGGATATAAATACAACTATAATGCGGAATAAATCAGCCATTAATCAAGAATCAATCATCTCAAGAATCATATAATGCAAAATCTTTCATAATAGAAAAACCCTAATTATCATACCTGAAGCCATTGAAGAAGGTTGGATGAAGACCTTGATTCCTTTGATGAATTGAAGAAGAAGATCCTGCAAACCCTAAAGCAAATTGATCCTCTTTTCTCTTCTCCTTTTTTTCTCAAAACTTCTCTATTCTTTTCTGATGGAGCGACACGCGATAAAAATCAGCGTTCATTTTGATTTCTTTACAGGAGGAGAAAAGTGGGTCGCACATTTGCAATTAGACCCCTTGAAATAAAGCCTTTCCATCATGGCCCCTTTATATTTCAAGAGACTAAATAAACTATATAAATGTGACTTTAATATGGGCATAATATCATATCAGTTAACTTTAACAGGAATCCAATGCAAATAACCAAGGTTATTGGTCCACCTTTAATATGAGATTAACAGTAGGTAGATGTCACATCCCAAGATCGAGAACATGGCAACCACTATATGTGTGAGATTGAATCTCATACACATAAAAGGCTACATGGTAGACTTCAATTTAAAAAAAAAAAAAAAAACAAAAAATGAACAGAATCAAATCACCAGAGCAAAAAATTTCCAACTAGCAGGAGTTCTCACTACTCAAGAATTTCGACATCATTCGAGAACTTCAACAACTTAACAAGAAAAATCTACTTCAATTCACAATCCTTATTGCAAGAGTTTTACTCCTAATTTTTAAAAGACTAAGCTCAATCATTGTCTCTACCTAGCAAAGGAAAAGTGATGACCCACACTAACCTTTGTGCATGACAATTAACTAAATACTCCGAGTCTAGAAGGATTAAAGGATGGGATGATGCGCTAATAGCCCTAGTAAGTGACCGAAGTCGACAGAGGATACAGGTTACATCAAACTCATACAAGATCTCATTCACGTAGTTTGAGGTGTGTCTTCAAACTAACTAGAATGGACAGGTGTTCTCAACACCTAAGGATGGGCGAATTGTGATCGTTCATCCAAGATCTAGTCCTAGAATCAAAAAAATTATATCTGGACGATCACAATTGAACTTGTTCTTGGACTAGGAAGATACATCAGATTCCAAATGGTTCTGATGTCAGCTCTAAGGAAAATAAAATGCAAACTGTTGTGGGCTTTCCACCAAGTCCAATGGGAAAGAGCTACTACCATCTTCGCCTGCCCATCAGTTTTTACGTTGATTGCCCATTAATAGCCATCTGATACTGTGAAAGGAGGGAAAGAGAAGATCACCTCTCATACGATCACAATTGAACTTGTTCTTGGACTAGGAAGATACACCAGGTTCCAAAGGTTCTGATTGTTCCAAAACGGACTGATATGCTTTGATACCAGTTATTGCAGATCAGTGCAGCGGAAAGACAAGATTGTCGAGCAACGAGAAGAAGAATTAGAGAAAGTCAACACACAATTTAATGTGGTTCCGCTGATCAAACAGATCGTGTGTACGTCCACGAGAGAAGGGAGAAAAAACTTTATTAAACTTTGGGGAATACAATAAGAAATACTTACACCTCTCGCTAAGAAGATTACAAGCCCTTTGATGGCTATCTAAAACAGTGAACCCTTATGGCTAAAATTTCTCTCACGAATCTCTCATTTTTTCTTAAATTACACCTTTAGATATTTTTAATTCATTGTTATACTTTGAAGGCCACCCCTCAGGGCTTATTTATAGAATCTTAGTCCTACACAAACTCCATCAAGACGAACAACACCGCCTCAGAGGAAAAAGAAACTTGAATCCAAATCGAACTGGAACAGAACCCGAAAAGAAAACTGCTAGAATCGTCATTAGTCGACTATACCAATGTATTAATCGACTAATCCGCACATTAGTCGACTATACTGATGTATTAGTCGACTAAACAAAAATCCTCACTCTCTGTTGCAACACCAGTCAACTCATGAGATGTCATTAATCGACTAACTCTTCATCAGTCGATTACCCTTGACCATTAGTCTACTAGCTTGTGCACCAACTGTGCAAACCCGTCCGTTCTTAATCTCTGAAGCCTCGTCTACTTTCACGATATATTTCAGTCACAATCCTAATAATCTCCCCCTTGACTGAATAAGTCCTAGTCCGAAAATAATCACCATGCTCCATGTGCTCACATCAATGCACAATTGAACATTTCTTGACTTCATCTTCATCTCACTCTCTCTTCTTTATAACCCCTCATGGGGTTCACAACTTGATTAGATCGAACAAGTTCAGGCCTGTTTGAACTTGATCACCCAATGATCTCCTTAATTCATGCAGGATTTATGAGAATTTGCTCCAACAAATAAGTAATGATCAGAACTTTCTTGTTGTGCGCTGGCGCTGGCGTTGTCTAGTCCCATCTGCCTTCAGGGTAAACTGGACATCCGAATTCAAAATCATTGTAGTCTCTGATTGTTCCACAACCTCCAATCTTGAATGTGAGGATAACTGCAATCCATCTTCTGTAATCTCTGAATTTTGTAATATGTAAATATTTCTGACATGCTCGGCTTGAAACTTCACATGGGTATCTTTGAAAACTTATATAATATCACCTTCAAAACTGATATTGAACCCTTCTCCATGTAGGCTCCAAGAGAGATGAGATTGTATCTTGATTCAGGAACATGATGAATGCCTTGAAGAGTAGTGATGCATTCATCATGAGAATGAAACTGGATTATTCCTTCGCCAATCACCTTGCTCGTAGAAAAAAAATTCCATGAAGATATCTCCCCTTAAACCGAAGTGTATGAGGAGAACATCTTCCAATTGGAACTAATATACTGTGAATATCCACAGTCAATGATCCATCTATTTTTATTACTGACCGATCTGTCTGTAACAGATAGAACGTTACACTTATCTTCATTCCCTTCAGCCAGTTCAGTAATATTAGCATCTTGTTTCTTCTTGCGAGTCCAACAATCAGCTCTAATGTGCTTTTTTGTGACACTAGTTGTACATCAAATTATTGTGTTTTACTTTACTTGTGAAACTTTCATTATTACTCTTCTCTTTTGTAAAGTGGGCTTGCCCAGAATCATCGGATGGGACTCACCCGTCAACTGACTATCAAATTTTTTCCTGATGAGCAGATGCTTCTTGACCTCATTGACCTTGATAGTTGATTTGCCTCCATAGATGATAGCTTCCCTAAACCTCTTGTATAAAGAAGGTAAAAAACACAGTAGGAGAAGTGCTTGATCCTCATCTTCTATCTTAACATCTATTTTATCTAAATCATTAATAATAGAGAAAATTCTACAATATGAGATTGATGGGTGTACCTTCATGCATGCGGAGAAGAAAGAAATGCTGCTTCAGAAGCAATCAATTCGCCAACAACTCCTTCAGATAATGATCCTGAAGTCGCTCCCACAGCGAGGATGTTTTCTCCGAAGAAAACTCATCCAATGCTTCGTGCGCCAAGCAAAACTGAATAGCCGTCAAGGCTTTCTCATCCAACTCCTGTCAAGTTTCTTTCTTCATATTTTCAGACTTTTTCTCCTTCCCGAATAATGCTTTCTTCAACCCGCTCTGGGTCAGAAAAGCATTCATGCTAATCTACCAACTGTTGAAATTGATGACACCATCAAATTTTTGAATATCGAACTTGATTGCAGACATTTTCACGTTAACCTTGCTCTAACACCAATTGTTGCAACGAACTCATACGCTGTGATACCAAGATTGACGCAGCGGAAAAAGAAAAGCTGGATCGGCGTGCAACGTGAAGATAAGATAAGATATTTCGAAGTAGAAAAAGCCAACACGCAATTAAGTGGTTCCACCGATCAAACAGATCGTGTGTATGTCCACGGGAGGAGAGAGACGTTATTAAACTTTGGGGGAGTACAATAAGAAATACTTACACCTCTCACTAAGAAGATTACAAGTCTTTTGATGGCCGCCTAGAATAACGAATGCTTATGACTAAAACTTCTCACGAATCTCTCACTTTTTATTAAATTACACCCTTTAAGAATTCTTAATTCATCGTTGTACTTTGAAAGCCACCTCCAAGGGTTATTTATAGACCATAGGAGCATCCTAGTTCCACACAAACTCCATCAATACAAACAGTATCACCTCAGAGGAAAAAAAACTCGAATCCAACTTGAATATTTAACAGAACCTGAAAAGAAAACTGTCAGAACCGCCATTAGTCGACTATACTAATGTATTAATCGACTAATATTAGTCGACTATACGACTAACATGAGATCCCCACTCTCTATTGCAGTACCATTCGACTTCTGAGATGACATTAGTTGACTAACTCTTCATTAGTCGACTACCATTGGCCATTAGTTGACTAGCAAGTGCACCAACTATGCAAACATGTCCGTTCTTGATCTCTGAAGCTTCGTCAACTTTCACGACGTATTTCAGTCACAATCCTAACACTGATGTTAGCTCTAATGAAATTAAAATGCAAACTGTTGCGGGCTTTCCACCAAGTCCAATGGGCAAGAGCAGCTACTATCTTCCCTAGCCCCGCCCATCAGTTTTTATGTTGCTTGCGCATTAATAGCCATCTGATACCGTGGAAGGAGGGAAATAGAAGATCACCTCTGAACCAATTTTGTTGGAACTGTGTAAATTTCTGAAACTCCAGGCAACCCCAAAATAGGTGGACGGGCGTCTCAACTGTACCCATTTGACAGGGCTGACATTGGACATCTGGATTGTGCAACCTCTGTCGGCCAGAAGAGCCTTGGTGGGTAAACGTTATGGAGAAATTTCCATACAAACATATTGGATCAGATTTGTTTTCAATATAAATATAAATATAAATACAAAGATAATAAATGTGTGGCAAATAAAAAAACATTTGAAATAAACCCAAGATCATAAAAATGTTCAAAGCATCAAATACATGCCAGAGTTTAGTTGATCCTTCAAAATATGATGAGAATCTCAAAATTTTGAGAGTAAATTTAATTGTCAAAATGCATAATGGAGAGTTAACAGAGAGGTTAATAAACAAAATTTAACTCATAGATTCCACCAATAAGATGCTAAGGCCAGAGTTAGTCTCCATAACAAGGGTCAAAATCAAAGGGTACCCTGGGAAACTAAGATGCACATATCCCATCACATATCAAAACAGAATATTGGTCTGAACGCTCAGAAGAGCTAGAAGCCTAGAACACAACAGACATAATGCATATTCAATCTAAATTAATCTAGAGAATTCATGTGATAGGCGAGAACAGAAGAAACAGCTTATAAGTTAAAATAATTTTCAAAAATCATTATATATGTGGATCAAATAACATCCTTTCAACTTAGTAAGAAATCTTAGTAATATAATAAATCAACATGATAAAATATCAAATTTGATCCCTATTTTTATAGTGCAAATATAAAAAATGAAAATCATATTATATTATTTTCTAAGAAATATAATTTTCAAATTAATTAGAAAAGGGAACTGCTACTTGCCTTGATAATTGAATCTTAAATTCACACCAAAAGTAAGTAGAATAGTGACGAAAGCTCCTATAACATATAATAGCTTATCAGTATTACTATTACGACAAATTCCCATAAAACACAGAATCGAATGAGCATAGGCAAGAAAATATTGAGAAAATAAAGCACAAAAGAAGAACACACAAATTTACATAGTTCGGCCTATACTTACGGGTAAAGGAGGAGAATTCACTATATTTTGAGTATAGATGAGGAGAATCTCTCAAAATAACGCACAAACCTGATACACATAATACAAAACTCTTTCAAACCCTAAACTCTCACAAAAAGGGAAATAACAAAAGAGAGAAGAAAGAAACCTCTCTCAAACATAATATTGCCTCCTTAAATAATTTTTATTGCACCCCATAAACCTAACATGCGCAATGTTGGCTATTTAAATCCTCCCAAAATAAAACTCCTGTGCATAGTAGCACACATAAGCATCTTTATTATGAGAATAGAAGCATGCCCTCGTATGTAACTCTCTCTTGCACGGTTATTGGACCCCACTCCAAAATAGCAACCAACTCAAACTAGGACTCCTTGATGCTTACATAATATGCATGCAGGCGCATATTTGCCTTCCAACAAATCTGAACACTACATACAAAAGCAACTTGAACCCTAGCCCAAATAGTCAGTGAACAGACCAAATCCGGTTCTTTGTATCCAATCTGGTCTGGGTCCAAAACAAATAGAGTTGAGTAATTGAGTCACAACTCCAGAATTAAAAAAACACATGCCAACTATAAAGAAACTAAGCTAATTCCCCAAAAATCCTTATAACACAAATGTCCTATCTAATATAGGACATGTGAGCATTATCGAGATGAAGATTGTGATCAGATTAGTCACATGCAATGATGACATTCTATGATCACAAATTTCCTGGCATGCATTTCTAGGAAGTAAGTTCATTATGCAATTATACATGGTGTTTTCACCACATATCTTTCTTAAAACTAAGATTTATTCTAAAATTTATTGTTATAGTATACAATGGGTTCTTCATTCCTAAACATTAAATGTACGTGTGACCAAACTATTAGCACTAGAAGTTTTCTTGAAATTCTCTAATAATATGAACTAAACTAAAAATATAAAAAGAAGGTTTCAAGCTATGTAATTCATAATATGATTGCTTGTTCTTGTTTCTAATATCACTACTATCCTAACTCATTATTCACAAAAATGTCTGATAACAAAGATCTTGTACGAGTGTTTAGGACTGGGGATATAGTTGGCATTTGAGACCATCATGATTCCTAATCACACAAAGTAATATTCAATTATGGTCAGGTATAAAAACAAGACGGTATCTCTTGTTAAGTTTTGTATGGTCATATTATTATTTAAAAGTAATATACAGTAGAGGTACATATGGTGCAGGATTTGCAGTCTTGCAGATGCTTAAAAAGTGAATTATTCAAGCAGTCATATTTTTCCTATTACATTAATTCTAGATTAATCCTAAAAAATTAGAAACAAAGAATAATAATCCTGATCTAAAAGAAAATAAGGGAAAAGGGGAAAAAAAAAACTGACCAAGTGGTGAATTGTTGCTGATCTCTAGTCCACCAACTAAAAATTGTGGCAAGGTAAGGAATATAACCCTACTTGATCCTACATATAAGCCTAAAGGAAGACATGATTGCAATAATCATTCCTATAATGTTTCCCAGATCAATAGGAAATATAGTAATCCTCTCATAAAAACCTAATATTCCTTACCATGTACAGGGTTCTTGAGATAGCAATAGGTTTGGCCTAGGACCTCGTCCCATCCTTAACGACCATCTTTAACGAGTGTTGATTCCCTTAAATCCTTACCTTATTTAGCAAATTTACATGGCACATTTTAAAAAAAAAAGATTCCTCTCATAACTACAGAACATCTTTTGTCATTTGTATAGATTTATACCATAGTAGTAGCTTTTGACTTGACACCTAACGTCCACATTTTTTTCATTTGCTAGTATCCATTAAACCTTTCATTGAGATTTTGTGTGACAATTTTTTTAAAAAATTGGTGCTGCCGCAGAAACAATTCCATTCACTCATAAGTTTTGGTCTTGACTCAATATAAACCACTACAAAGTCTAATGACGCAGAAAGCATAGAAACAAGGTGTTGTAACAAATCGGTGCTATGATACTGATTGTTGTAGCAATCGGTGCTCAATTGTTACTTCCGAGATCGACATTTGCGGAACTTGACAATATGATAATACTTGCTCTAGACAAAAGAGTAATAAGAAATAACACGAGGATTTAACGTGATTCGCCCAAACTTGGCCTACGTTCACGGGAGAGAACTTGAGAGAGTTTTATTAATAAACTTGACACAGAGATCTAACCTTCCTCTTAATCCCACAAGAGTATTCACCTTCTTCTTGAATCTAGACTTAGATTACAAAAGTATATCTTCACCTTACTCCTCTCTTTCTTGGCTTTTTCTGATCTCCTTTGGTTGAAATTTTTTACAATGCTGAGTTACCTCTTTATTTATAGAATTTTACAATACAATTCCTATTTGGACTATGAGATGATCTTGACCATTGGATGTTTGAAGAATCTTGATCAATCCTATTTGGAGTTGATCTCCTTGATTAGAAGAATTCTAAATTTTCAATATTTAGAAACAAACATTCATTGAATAGAATCTGAATCATATTCGTACTCCTCCATAAAAGGAAACTCGTAAGCGTCTGAAAAGAAAACTGCTCCACCTTGATTTGCTTCTTCTACTTCAAGCCATCGTGTTCTCCAACTCAAATGAATTTTCTTGGAACATCATCTCCTCTTGAAAATAAGATAAAATCCTAACACAAGGAACTAGAGAAATTTACAAAGACAGAAATTTACAAGAAAGAAGAGGGTCTGCAAACTTTTATCTCGTCAAAGTTTTCGATGCCCCTTTACAAAATCTCTACTCTATTTCAGATGGATTCCACAAATTTAAATCCGGACCTCACACTTGTTTATTTTGAAAATCCTCATTAACATTTTAATTATTTGATGGGCAAAATGATGTTAATTATTTCAGCCACATGGCTACAAACACCAGGAAAAAATATCAAGAAAAATACTACAGAAGTTTAACCTAGATGGGAGTTAAGATTTTAACTAAATCACAATAAAAACCTGCTTAAGTGTATATAAAAATAAAGAATAAATTAAAGTCTACTGAAAGAGATGACAATCAGTCCAATAATATGTCTCCCTGTTATTAATCCTCAAATCCTAACTACTGCTCAAGAAAGACTCTAAAACTCTAACTTCTTACTAAATAAGCCCCCCTCAATAAAACAAAAATTAGATTACTATTAGAATTAAGATTTGCCTTATTAAGGAGTTTCTATATCTTGGAGTTTTCATATTATGTAATCGCGTGCTTATATATTCTCGGGCAATCCCCTCATCAATAATACACAGAAAATCAATTTCTTCAACTGATTTAACATGCTACTAGAGTCAGTCTCAATAAAATTCTAGTCTCCATCAAGACTTTTCTCTTTTAATCATTGTTTCTCATGCAACCCACGAGCCTGCGTTGGGCCTGCCTATCACAAGACCAATCTCAGTCATGTGCATCATCAAAGTTTTCTACCATGCTCCCTCATTGTGTTCGAGTTCCTCACAACTACTGAGTTCCAGTTCTTTGCCTTACACATTGTCAAAACTTTCTTCATCTCTAAAGTCAATTCCCAGAGCCAACATAGTTATCTCAATTCGCATCCACAATAATAGTCACCTCTTGATTAATTGCCTCCTTGCCTTGCGCATCGTTAAGTTTTCTTTGTTCCCCGAAGTCCTCTTGTTGTTGATTTCTCCCACAGTCTACTCATCACTGATGTCATGACTGAGAATCTCCAGTCCACCACCCTTCCAACTACTAGGAGAATCTCCCCAATACTTTCATCATCATGAATTGTGTCTACCGCATCATCATCAAGTTGCAGGCATGTTCACCCTTGGAATTGTAACAGTCTCATCGGCACTTGCCAATCATGCTGCCTAGACCTACTTCCTCTACGTTGCTGCCATGATGTCCTCTTCCCCTCTCCACCTTTGGTAACTTGATGCTTTATTGTCATCATCTTCCTCTCCTACTCATCATTCAACTCTCAATGTTTATCCATCATGATTTTGCAAGAGAGATAAAGGAATACAAATTTGATTAGGATTAAAATACTATTATAATTAAGATTTTTGTTATTTAGGAGTTTTTATATTCTGGAGTTTCCATATTATGTAATTGTACCTATATATTTTTGGGCACTACCCTCATTAATAATATACAGAAATTTTACTTTAGCAACTAATTTAACAGAATTGAAGAAAAGACTACCACACTTTCCTAAAAAGAATAGGAGATTCTATTGCGAACGGACACATCGCTGACCCCTTTTGTCCTTTCTCGCATCACTTGCCTAGAAACAGCTCATTGACCACAGTAATGACCAAATGAGCCAAATAAAAGGAGCAGTTATTCAGCTAAAACAAGCTAAAGGTTTATTCAGGAAAAACAAACTATAAAGAGAAGAAGATACCCCATCAGTGGCAAGAACTATAAACTCATCCTTCTCTGTAAGACGACGATAGGAGACATCAGGAATTGAAATTAAACCATAATCCTTTAGACAGAAATCTCCGAATGCTCTAGCCATAGCCAAACCAGGCGAGTCATCGTTCGGCAACCAAACCCGTGCCACTTCAGGTTCATCTTGCAAGGCAAAAACTCTTCCATTGCATTGCTGGATTCTGGCAGCTTCCCCTGAACAAATTAACCATCGATCAGAAATTCCGAAATTTAAAAGATACTTGTGAAATTAACATATGAGGTTGTATAACTTCAAAGGAAAGAAGACTACGAAGACCACTTTTTGAGGTTGTATAATTTCTTCGTGTAAATACTAGTGTACAAGTTGGTCTAAAACCTCATAATTTGAATATAATCAAGTTACTGAATGTTTTCTGGACAAAATTCAATATACAAGTGAAAGATGTTTTAGAACTTAGAAATTAACAAGGACTTTTGGCTAATTCTTTTACTCAGTTAAGAATGAAAAGTGAGTGCTGAGTTGGAAACCAAGGACTAAGGAATGTATTATACGGTATAATGGAAGTTCGGGTGTTTCAGCAGTTTTAGAGTTTAGTGACATCTCGAAAGCTGTTTTCTAGAGTAGCAATCCTTCAGCAAGGCAGAAAACATAATCTGATTTCCCTTTCCATCACTTGAACTGCTCTCAGTTATAGTTACCCCCGTTGAGCCTATGCGATTAGTTTACTGAAAATTATGCCTTATTCCATAATGAGAATGATAATCATGACCATAGTAAAATTCATCAGTTCATGAATAACAAGAAGATATTCACTCTGCAATGTTCAATCTGCATTATTCACCAGATATTGTGTTTCAATAACCTCCCTGGGTGTATGTATCTCTGTTTTGAGTTGGGGTAGTGCTACCTTGATAAGAATTTCTGTCTAAAGTCCTAGTGAGATAGAACAGATTGAAAGAGTATCCAGTGGGTGATGCTCTGTATACTTTGATGGATCATCTATGATAAACTACAAAGAAAAACTTTATTAACTCTTTTAAACTACAATAATTCTCGAAAAAACTACAACGCACAATTATATATAACTATGAGCGATTATCTCTTTATATAGATTAAACAAAATCTAATCCTACTCAAAGTGTAACTATGACTCAAATACTGCTACGATGTACAAGCATGGTTTGAAATCTCAGCATAGTTACCAGTATTGGCCAAAGGATTATAGTATTAGTATAGGTAATATCGTCCGTTTTGTCTTGGCCGTACTGCTCACTTTGTTAAATTATTTTTAAAAAAATACTTTAAAAAATTAAAAAAATGATAACAAAGGTAGCAAGTTTTTGACATGTTTTTTAGAATAATTGATGGAGTGTTGTCAAGTTTTAACAAAATATTATATAATACAATAGTTCTTGCACTATTAATGACATATTTTTTATTAAATTTAAATTTATCTATAACTTTAGGATGGATTCTTTTTGTTTCAGATTTGTATTTAGCATGTTTATTAACTTGACCTAATAGTTAAGGTGACATTGTGATTTTATTGTCTTTTCAGAATATCATGAACTTTAAAATGCAAGAAAATATCACAAACTTTAAAAGTTTCAATAAAATACCACACAGTCGTTAACGACAGAAAGGAAAAGACTAATTTACCTCTCATCTACCTAATATGCAAAATTAAGAGGGGGAGAGGGGGGTCATGAGCAACAACAGTAGGGAGACACGGGGTGGTGAAGGTGGCAAGCAGGTGGCGGGGACAAGGGAGGTGGAGATGGTGGGGGTGTAACCCCCGGCCCTAGATGTATGTGTCGCAGTATCAATACTCGATACGACGTACATATTTGATTTGACCTTTCTGATAGTCTGACTGAACCGGTATCAGCCCCAGATTTATTTCCTAATATTTTACATTTTTCAGAATTTTTTGAGATTTTTCTTAATTATTTTGAAAATCTTCGAACTTGGAGTCAACTGAAATCGATAATCGGTTCTACGATTTTTAATTCAGAAATGGAGTTGAATTTCTAGAAATTGCTTTCAAATTGTTCTTCAATATTATTTTTCATTTTAGCGCATTTTTGGAGATTTTCTGAATTAGTCAAAATCTAGTCAAATCGGTGTCGACCAATATCACCGATAGTTTTCAGGATTTTTAATTTGCAAATCAGACTGAATTTCTTGAATATGATTTCACCTTGTCTCTCCGGGTAATATTTGCTATTTTACAGAATTTTTTAAAACCGTTCTGAAATAGTCAAATTCCATTAAAATATTAATTAATACTAATTTATTCTTTTCTTCTCCTCTAATCCTCCTTTCTTCTCCCATAAACCACCACCTCATCTCCACCGCCTTTTCTCTCTCTCTTAATCTCTTTCTCTCTCTCACGCTCAGATTCTCACTCACTCTTTCTATTTCACACTCTCACTCAATCTCTCTCTCTCATTCTCCCTGCCTCTCTTCCTCTCTCTCTCCCCTTATCTCTCTATCTCACTCACCCACACTCTTCCCATGCCCATCTAGCCTCCGACCAGGCCAGCCCCTTCTCTCTTCCTCTACTCTCCTCTGCTCTTTATCTCCTCTCTCTCTCCTACCTCCTTTCTCTTACTTTTACATCTCATCTCTACCTAGCCGCGCCTAGGGGTGAGCAAAGTTTGGTTAAAATCGAAAAATCGCTCAAAAATTGAAAATCGAAAATCGAAACCGATCCGAACCGAACCGCATAAATTCAGTCGGGTTTCGGTATCGGGTTCCAAAACTCGAACCGAACCGAATTAACCGAAACAAATTAACCCAGCACAGTTTTGCGCTAATACAAGCAACATTCATGGTTTTACAATGATGTTGATGTATGTTATGTCATGCATGCTTGTGTTTATGTTATGAGTACATAGCTCTAACTTTTCAATATCATTAAAATGCTTGAATTAGTGAAACATTTTAAGCAATAAATTCATGAGATGTTCACATTTTTGTGTAATATTAAGGTTATTATTTACATATCGCTTATATTTTTTTGAAATATTCCGTTATATGCAATGAAGTATTATGCATCTCTTTTAAATATCTAATGTAGATATATTTTAAAGCTTTTCTTAAATCATTTTTGAACTTTTATGTTCGTCTAAGTTTTGGAAGTTAGTTTATTTTTTAAATCAGTGTTCGCATGAGAAAAATATTGATCACGGGGAAAAGATTCATAATCAAGTTAGATTTGACGAGAATGTGCGAAAGTTGAGATGGGAAGTTCGACGGCGAGGTGATCCTCCGAATATATATAGCAAATGATAGGGGAGGGTAAATGCAAGTTAAGAGAGAGTAAGCTTAGGCTTTTGTGTCCTCGTTCCTCTTTTTTCTCTCCTTCATTAAAAGGTGCACCGTAAATTGAATTTAGTGGTATTGGGTGAGTGAGATTAGAATTGTATCTCTCTGTAATCTTTCATACTGAGTTGTGAATTCCTCTTGTTGTCTTCTCGTGTGGACATAGGTCATTGATCGAACAACATTAAATCTTGGTGTATTGACCTTTTCGTTTTGGTTACCTATATTTGCTATTTGATATCTTTATTGTATTGTATTTGTCAACCTACTGATACAACAATGAAATTATTTCATATGAAATAATTGCCAAAGTTGTGGTTCAGTAATAGTTTGACCATGAGTGATTTTTTGCTTAAGCCAATTTACTAGCATTTTTCCATTATTAACTGAAACATCTATTTCTTTATTAAGCTCTGTCAGTTTCACACGACTTATCCTAGAAGAAATAAGGATCAAGTTCCCATATTAACTAAAACACCTCTCTCTTTTTCCCTAAGGAGTGATTTGTTTTTCCAATTCTCAAATTTTTAGGATGTGATTCATGCTACAATAAGATCACATAAAATATAAATATAAAAAGATATGATTTTTATTTCAAAAATACTACTTTTACATCAAATGTTTTACTATGCCTCCAAACTTAGTGTCTTTTATTTTAAATATATAAATCACATTTAAATTTATGCATTCTCATCTTAAGTGCATTACCTCTGCACGTGCTAGAAGATTAGATTTACAACTCCAACTACTACTAGGACTCTAAGGCTCAAAATCTACTAGATCATTGTAGGACTCCAAATGCTACTATGACTTTGTAACAAACGCCTGATCATATCTAACAATCCATATATAGCTATGCATTATCTCCCTAATCTTAAAGGTTAAACTTGAAAACTGTTAGGATTTTGAACCGAATACGTTATGGAGGTAGATGAAAACTTCAGAGATCAAGAACGGACAGATGTGCACAGTTGATGCACAGATTAGTTGACTAATGACATCTCAGTAGTTGACTAATGGCACAGAGAGTGAGGATATCTCAGTCGACTCGACGATTGTATAGTCGACTAATGAGCATGATTAGTCAACTAAAAATTTGGATTAGTCAACTAATGGCGATGATGGTAATTTTCTTTTACAGTTCGGATTGCAGTTTCAATTCAATTTGACTTTCCTGCTCTTCTGAGGCGGAGTTGTTCATATTGCTGGAGTTTGTGCAAGACTAGGATGATACTATGATCTATAAATAATTCCTTGGGGCGGCCTTCAATATATTATTCAATAATTAAGAAAAAGAGAGATTCGTGAGAGAAGTTTTAGTCTTAAGGGTTCGCTATTCTAGGCGGACATAAAAGGGCTTATAATCTTCTTAATGAGAGTTGTGAGTGTTTCTCATTGCACTTCTCCAAAGTTTTAATAAAGTTTCTCCCTTTTCTCCCGTAGATATACACATGATATGTTTGATCGGTGGAATCACATTAAATTATGTGTCAACTTTCTCTACGTCGGAATACCTTATCTCTTCTTCTTTTCTTCACGTTGCACGATGATCCAGCTTTTTTTCGTTGCGCCGATCCGCAACATTGTATCACAGCATATCAGTTTGTTGCAATAATTAGTATCAGAGCAAGGTTAACATGAAGATGAATTGTTTGATACTCAGAAGTTCGATGGTGTCATCAATTTCAACAGATGACAGATTAGAATGAACGCCTTTTTGACCCAGAGCGGGTTGAAGAAAGCATTACTCAAGGAGAAAAAGTCTGAAAACATGAAGGAAGAAACTTGACAGGAGTTGAATGGGAAAGCATTGACAGCTATTCAGCTTTGTTTGGCGGACGAAATGTTGCATAAGTTTTCTTCGAAGAAAACAACATCCCTCTATTATCAATGATTTAGATAAGATAGAGGTTAAGATAGAAGATGAGGATCAAATACTTCTATTACTGTATTCTTTATCTTCTTCTTACAAGAGCTTTAAGAAAGTTATCTATAAAGACAAATCAACTATCAAGGTCAATGAGATCAAGGAGCATCTGCTCAATAAGGACAAAATTGACAATCAGTTGACAGGTGAGTCTCATCACGATAATTCTGGGCAAGCTCACTTTTCAAAGAAGAATAGTAATAATGGAAGTTCCACGGATAACCCAAAACACAAAAAATTAGTGTGCAACTGGTGTCACAAGAAGGGACACATTAGAGCTGATTGTTGGACTCGCAAGAAAAAAACAAGATGCTAATGTCACTGAACTGGCTGAAGGGGATGAAGATAAGTATGATGTTCTTTCTATTACAGCCAGATCGGTCAGTAACAAAGATAAATGGATCATTGACTCTGGATATTCACAGCATATTAGTTTCGAAGATGTTCTCCTCATACATTTCAGTTCAAGGAGAGAGGTCTTCATGAAAAAAATTTGCTACGAGCAATGTGATTGACAAAGGAACAATCCAGTTTCGTTCTTATGATGGATGCATCACTACTCTTCATGGCGTTTGTCATGTTCCCGAATCAAGATACAATCTCACCTCTCTTGGAGCCTTACATGGAGAAGGGTTCAATATCAGTTCTGAATGTGATCTTATAAAAGTTTTCAAAAATGCCCATGTGAAGTTTCAAGCCGAGTGTGTCAAAAATATTTACATGTTGCAAAATTCAGAGGTTGCAGTTGGTGAATTACAGTTATCCTTATCTTCAAGATCTGAGGTTGTGGAACAATCAGAGACTACAATGGTTTTGAGCTCGGATGTTCAGTTTATCCTAAAGGCAGATTGGGACTAGATGGTGCCAAGGCACAACAAGAAAGTCTAGATCATTACTCTTCTGTTGGAGCAAATTCTCATAAATCCTACATGAATTAAGGAGATTATTAGATAATCAAGTTCAGGTCGGGCCTGAACTTGTTCGATCAAATCAAGTTGTGAGCCCCCATGAAGATGAAGTCAAGAGTTATTCAATTGTGCATTGATGTGAATAAATGAAACACGATAGCTATTATCGGACTTGGACGTATTCAAGTCAAGAAGAGATTATCAGGATTTTGATTCGAATACGTCACGAAAACTTCAGAGATCAAGAACAGACGGGTGTGCACAATCAGTGCACAGATTAGTCGACTAATGACTCATTAGTCGACTAATGGCACAAACAGAGTGGGTACATCTCAATAATTGACTACAAAGTGGACTAATGAGCATGATTAGTCCACTAAAAATTTGGATTAGTCGACTAATGGCGCTGCTAGCAATTTTTTTGGTTCTGATTGTAGCTTGAGTTCAACTCGAGTTTTCTTCTCTTCTGAGGCGGTGATGTTCGTATTGCTAGAGTTTGTGTAGGACTAGGATGATCCTATGGTCTATAAATAACCCTTAGGAGTGGCCTTCAATGTATTATTCAATAATTAAGAAAAAGAGAGATTCGTGAGAGAAATTTTAGCCATAAAGGTTCGATGTTTTAGGCGGCCATAAAAGAGCTTGTAATCTTCTTGGCTAGAAGTGTGAGTATTTCTCATTATACTCCTCCAAAGTTTTAATAAAATTTCTTCCCTCTTCTCCTGTAGACGTACATACGATCTGTTTAATCAGTGAAAATAAGTTAAATTGCGTGTTGACTTTCTCTACTTCAGAATATCTATCTTCTTCTCTTCTTCTTCATGTTGCACGACGATCCAACTTTTCTTTTTCCGTTGCGCCGATCCCAACAATTGATATCAGAACATATCAGTTCATTGCAACAAAAACACTATTGTGAACGCCCTTGTGAACCGATCAAGGTTGCTATAGAGCTATACAGAAAGGGAAGGAAAGACCTTTTCCAATTAACAGAACTTTTTTCCCATCAAAAGTAGCCTAAACTGAATCGCACAAGGAATTATTTACAAATAAAAGGGGAAAAAACTTGCCACATCAAAATATTTTTTCTGAACTGAGAAAGGCGGAACACTATGTTCCAATGAAAAGGAAAACATAGACATATAGAACAAGGTGCATTAAGTAGGGGCCAAATTCCAAATGTACATGCAGTTATCAACATGTTGTATTGATGTAAGATCTTAACAGGTTCAAAGAGGCAAACTAAATGAAGCTTTAGTTGCAAACAAGATGCACTGAAGAAATAAGAGTATAAGGCAGCATACTAGGAAGATTAGGCTTCAGATCGACAGTCAACTGTAGAGCAACCAAATTGTTGTCCTTATCCCGTGTGCCCAATATTGCCCTCGAATCTCCAACATTTCCAATTACAAGATTCTGTCCCTGGATGGACAAAAGTTGCAAAAAACTGTAAAAGTATGCGACTTGATGAAGATGAAACCAGCATTCAAAAACTTGCCAATACCACTTGGAACTTGGCCTGTGGAGATATTTCCATACTAATGACTAGAGGGTCATATATGAATATATTAGTGTGCATGGGTCAACTCTGCCAAGTCCCATCGCATGCACCGGAAGCTTTTGAACAGTGGTAAGAAAATAGCGAGAAAAGGTTAGACTTTACCTGCTTTATTACAGTAACAGCAGTACTCCCACTGCAAAAACAATCAATTGACGGGTGAAGTTTCAATTCTTTATCCATCAGTTTGAAGGCCTTAAAAAATGACTGTCTCAGTGTCAGATACATCTCAGGTGGCTTTCCATTTAAATCAACATCCCCAGACTTGGCCCACTCATCGTCAAAACTGGTAGCAGTCTCTTCGGAATCCCTGTTATCAGGATCAAAGCCATTTTCATGAGGGCTGTTATTGCCACTAACATTACCTGTCCACTGGGTGCACAACTTGACAGGAAGAGAATCTCTAACTTTTCTGGCCACCATATGACCAAATGGACCATGGCCATCAAATACTCCACAGAAGATGGTGTCATTTCTTGATGCAAAATTCTGCAGTCAATTGTTTAATGGAAACATCAGTGAAGAACAAAATGATTGTTTATACCTATCTTAAAATGTCATAAGCATCAGTATTTAATTTCACCTATTTGAAATGAGTATAGCCTTCAGCTTGTACTATAATATTTTGTATTTTAAAGTAAATATTATGCAGTCAATTATTTAATTTGACATCCAATATCACAAGCCAAAAATAAATCCTTTTTCCTGATCAATCACCTTGATCAAGTCCTATGCTTAACAAATAACAATTAATAAAATGGTCCAGATATCCCTAAGCAAAACCTCTGATATGATACATCTATTAGAATCTTTGGTGGAATGCTAATTGGCACAAGTGATTCTAACCTCTTGACATTCCTTTCAATGACCTAACTGTCGATCTATTGATCATCACCATCAAATTCCTTTCCCATCAAAATGGAGTCCACAGCAGTCAACCAAATATTTTCCTTACAAGTTAGGGCTGGCTTCCTGATAATAGAAGCTATAAATAAGAAGGGTGAGCTGAGGTTGCCATAAATCTTAAAAGATTTTTAACAAACAGAAAACCTACCTGATTGTCATGTAGGTGGTACATTTATGGATCTTAAAAAAAGCATCAACTTTTGGACCTAAAGCCTACTCATCTAGAAAGGAAGAGAGAAGCATATGATTATTGCCGCTTTGAAGAGAGGGTCTATTTTGAAAGTAATACTAATTTTGCAAAACTATTAGGTGAAAATTACATAGAGTTAATTTCATAAACTCTATAGACTAATCTTGTGTAAGAGATAAAGGGTAGCTCCAGTTACCACCTAGAAAAAGGGAAGGCAAATAAAGGGTTTATCCGCAAAATCCTTCTACTCTGTATAAGATGGAGGGTTTTACGTATCAGACATGATGCTCCTCTTTTATATATACCTTTTAGTATTTGTTGTGTGTCCGTTTGTCGTGTGATGCATGTGTCTGCATGTTTGTCTGTTCTATCGTGCTCCTGTCGCGCGTGTCCTTGTCTACACATCATAGGTTCTTGATGTTACTATCGTGGGCATCCGAACAGGATAGGAACAGAAAGGGTGTAGGCAACAGTAGCATGACGAAAAATAACAAGGATGATCCAGCCCAAAAAGCAATAGGTGCAATAGAGTAGAAACAATTTGATTAAATAATTTTTGTATGCATTGTTAATTATTATGATTCAGTATTTTGTGTTAATTAATTTGATAATTTATGTGCATTGTGCATGGATATTTTTTGTTAATTAATTTGGCATTGTGCAACACATTGTTATCACATGGCATTTTATAGTTTTCATAGTTGAGATGAAGGTTGATATAAGCATATATGTTTAGCCTATCCATAATCGGTATCTATTTTTGGCGGGTATGGGTATCAATTTTCCTCGCAGAAGAATATTTGTGTCTGCGTCCAAAAGTTGAAAGTGGATAAACATATGGTAAATGCTACAGCGATCTGTATCTGATCTGTTTGCACTCCAAGTGGTAACCTGGACCAAAATTGAAGTTCACTTTTAGGTCCAAGGGTGTGATAGGGACATCACACTAGTACTACTTATCTTTTTATGTCTTACTCTATTTTTGAGTTTAGCCTTTTCTTTTATTATGAAATTTAGTCCCACATCGGTTATGATTGGAAAGTTCACTTTGTAAGAGACAATATAAAACGCTCAACTCAATGAATAAGTAGACAATGAATAAATAAAAACTTTCCAGTTAGATTCTCTTAAGGGTGCTCTTGCGTTTTGGGTGTAAGCCTGTGGTGCAAGGGATGCGAAGCCAACATTTACCTGGTTCTTTTCTAAACCCTAATCCCTCTTTTCTAATTCTTCAATTCAAAATCAAAATTTTTTCAGTTTTTAATTTGAAGGTGATAGCGATCATATCCCGTATTACATCAATTTGGTATCAGAGCTTTGGCTCTAATCTCCTTCAAATCTTTCTTTCTCCCCTTCTAAAACTCTAGATCTATTTCAAACGATCTATTCAAAAAAAAAAGAGGAAGAAAGAAACAAAAAAAAACAAAAAAAATGAGAGGAACAAACAAAATTACTGTTCACCGTGAACAGTAATCACGGCGATTACTATTCACTGTGAACAGTAATCACGCAGTTACTGTTCTGTAAACAGTAATCACACGATTACTGTTCATTTCCCCACCCCCAACCAGTCCGGAGTCCGTTTCTCGCACGTTTGGAGTCCATTTCAAGCTTTGTTCGAAGCGTTGGGTTCGTGACTGAGCTAACACTTGAGTAGCAGAGCCGACCTCCACGAGCTCGTATTTGGCATTAGTACTGTCCCAGCAGCAGAGAATCAGCGCTTCTGGCCATATCTTCAGCCCAATTTGAGTCCAATTCGAGCCACTGAGTTTATTGGGTAACCTCTGATTTTTATGTACTGAGTTTTATTCATGAGATATTACTTTTATGACAAATACATTTAAACTTATGGGGCTGAAAAGGAGGTTGAAAGGGACATGTGTGCAGCTCTCCCGTATTTTTGAGATTTTTATGATCATGATGGATATAAAAAGTGGGAAACCATCTTGAGAATTTCCACCTTGAGAATTTTTTCAGGTATTTCTGCTTGACACCTGTGCAGAAATGCCACTACGTCCAAATGAAGCTGCCTGAAGAAGCTTATTGGTGGTGGGAAAATAGTCATATTAACTATCGAGATTGGCTTATCTTACAAGAAGTTCTTCATACTCGGTATACACCACACCTCGATGAGGCACAATTCAGCGATCTAGCTGCTGAATGTAAGGAGATTCTTGCTGGCATGGTGAAGATGTTAGAAAACAGGGCGGTAACGACTGTTAACAATCCAGAATTAGAGCCAGAAGTTGATGACAATCCAGAACCAGAGCCAAAAGTTGATAAGCCAGAGCCAGGGTCAAAAATTATTGCTGAGTAGGTGTCATGGTAAGAAGAGATTTTCCCACAACTTATGGAAATTGAAGAGCTCCCTATTGAGACCCTTGTTAATCTTCCAGCAGAGCCTACCCCGGAGGTAGTACCACCTTTGGCAGCTATAAGGGTATTATTTTTCTTGAGATCGCCTGATGTGTACGTTCCATTGCAAATGTCTACAGGAGCTAGGCTCACAAGAGATGAGGTCGCTTATGATGCAAAGTATAGTCGTTTCAATTTTCATCATGGATGGCGTGCCTCAATATGTTGTTGGTGCCTTTGATCAAGCTGCCATCTTTCATCAATCTGACACGAAGATCAGTTTCATCTCCACTACCTTAGTCTCGATGTAATGCATTAGTGTTACTGTCACGACTACCATCATGGCTCGATTGAGATGCTTCATGAGAGGTGTCCTCACTTGAAAGGGTCGATCTCCCACCCCAAGGGAAATGATGGGGACATCACACCAGTGCTAGTTATTTTTTATGTCTTAGTCTATTTTTGAGTTTAACCCTTTTTTTTATTATGAAACTTAGTCTCACATCAGTTGTGACGGGAAAGTTCACCTTGTAAGAGCCTATATAAAAAGGCTCAATTCAATGAATAAGTAGATAATAAATAAATAAAAAACTTTCCAGTTAGATTCTCTTGAGGGTGCTCTAGAGTTTTGGGTGCGAAGCTCGTGGTCCAAGGGGAGTGACCGCGTAAGAGGTGCGAAGCTCACATCTATCCGGTTCTTTTCTAAATCATAATCCCTCTTTTCTAGTTCTTCAATTCAAAACCCTAGTTTTTTCAGTTTTTAATTCAAAGGTGATTAGGATCCTATCCCGTATTACATCAGGGTGCCAACCCAGGTCGAAGTTGATGACAATTTTTAGGTTTATAGCCTGTACAAAAGATAGAAATCCAGAACTCATTCCATAACTTATAAATTTAGATTATAAGTTATGACATTTTCACTAATGTTCTATTCTGGGCCTTTTATGTCCTCTTTGCTCGTCATCACTGTAGTAACCAGGTTGTCTCAATTATAAAAAAAAAAATCATAATTTATCGGGTCCTCATAGTTACATCCCGTAGCTCAAAAATAATGGCCTAGAAAGCCCTCTTTATTTTTTGCCTTAAATTTGTTGTTCGGAAGAATTAAGAATCTGACAATCCTGGTAGTTTTCATTTCGATTAAAAAACACCATCAAAGGAGGCAATTTAAGGCTATGATCATTTACATCTCTTCTTCTAATTTTGTTTGTTTAGTTCCTTGACATTCAAAACAAATATACTTATTTTAGGATGGATTTTGACCCTTGGTACTTCTCATACTTCTTAGGACCTCGCTAGGCTTTTTGCTCATCCAGTGATGATGGGATCAAGTAAATAGAAATTAGCTTTAAAAAGAGTGCATTTTTCATTTACTATGTGCAGATTCAAATAAATATTAAATAGCTCAAATCTTAGCATAATTCCGGGAAGTTAAACTTGGCAGTAGAGAAGAATTAAGAATCTGAAAATCCCAGTAGTTTCCATCCTAGAAAACCCAAATCTTACCATTTGCAAAGTATTCATAATTGTTAAACCAGTTCCACCTCTAAGGAATATACCTCAAACCTCTTCTTGCTTTATTAGGCCTAACACTTGTTTCCTGACAATCACAGTAATTTCCATCCCAAAAAACCAAAATCCTACCTTTGTAGAGTACTTATAAATATTAGAGCTGTTCCACCACTAAGAAATACATTTTAGAACTCTTCTTTGCTTTATAGACCTTATTTTTGTGCAATGATGCATGGGATTGAGTAAATATTAATTAGCTAAAATAAGAGTGCAAATCTGATTTACTATGTGTGGATTCAAATAAATATTAAATAACTCAAACTTGAGCCTAGTACTGAGAAGTTAAACTTGTCATCCACTCCTTGAAATGTCTTTGTCGGTTGACATACCCTTTTGATGAGGACAACACCAAGCACATCAGCGTAATATGCATCGAGTAACAGTTACTTGAGTCTAGTTGGAGTCTGTAATTTTATTTATTTGAGTTGAGTGAATTTTTTTTATTTTTGTTTTTCATGTTTAGTCTCGCATCGGTTATATATGGGGGAAAGTCAAGAATCTGTAGGCCTATTTAAGGCATGATATTATATTGGAAGAAAAATATATATTGATTAATAAAAATTATTAGATTTTCAGTTTGAAATTTTGATTCTAAAATCAAAATATGAAACCCCTTTTCAAAATCGGATTTTGAATGTGAAATCATTATCCTAATTATCCTTTCATTCCCTCTCAAATCGTAACAATATCTCAAATCCCAATCACTTCAAACCCCCATCAGTTCAAACCAGCCATACAAAAATATTACTTTTACAAAATCCCAACCAATTCTTCCCTTCTCCCCACGTGTCGCAACCCTCTCCTGCTCGTGACTTTCCCCCCAAACCAAACTCATATGCAACCATCATTGACCTCCTCACGTTCAATCAACTTCGCTACCGAGCAAGTCAACGACCACAAGCACAACACCAACCTCCCTCGTCTGTAGCATCTACCCATCTCCGCTCATTATCTTCCCTGACTGCCTTTCACCCTCAGCGGACACCTCCTTGCTGCTGCTATAGTGCAGGGTGACCTCTGCGTGATACCTCTTCGAGCCACACGCGTTCCTCATCAGCTGCCATGACCCCATCATCTCCCTCCTATTGATGTCGTGAAGAACAGGGATGAATCCCCTACCATTGATGTTGTTGCTGACGTGCATCAACTAGGAAACCACGACCTTTTGCCCTTCTCATCGGCACGCAAGCAACATCTCGCGTTCTCCGCACAAGTGCAAGCATTAACAGTCCAACAACACAGCAAAGATCACATCAAGGGCGAGTCAAGATCAGAGTAATAAATTCAAGCAAATCAACAAGGCATCGAATACCTGAGAAGTCAGTAGGTAACTTTCTGATTTCAGTAATTGAATTATTAATTAGGCTACCATGAATTTTATCTTTATTTTTATCATGATTCATGTTGTCCACTATTGTTGTGAGTACGTGTGATCTTATTTATGCTAGTTATCTATTGATCTCGATATTACAAGTAGGAGTGCTCAAGACAACTGAGTAATGTGTTTGGAATTGTCAAGACTTGAAATATCTAAACTACAAGTATATTGATTGTGTAAATTTATCTTATTACATTATCAGTTTTAGATTATTTCCTACCAAGATCGTATTCTTTGGTGAAACATTATGAATTCAGATCTATCACTGATTGTTACACTACAAGGGTTCATCGTTTCACATCAATTTGGTATTAGAGCATGATTTAGCTAGGAAACTTGCATCAGGTCTTAAAAAAATTTGAATTTTGTTTTAGGCATTTATTAGAAAATTTTGTTTTTGTTTTCTTTTGCATAAAAAAATTTTTAAAATGGCATATAGGAAATCCCACATCTTTACTATCGATGTCCCAACATTTGATGTTCGTTTGGACTGTTTGGTCGTTTAAGTAATCCTCAAATTTTCTAGATTGCCCACACAGCGTAGATAGGTATTCACACAGTACTTATTTTCTGAATTTGAGAAAGTCAGGTCCACTATCACGAAACTGACTGGACAAGCTAACCGATAAAGGACCGATTTAAAATTAATAAGAGCATCTCGAGGCCAGGCGCCTATAGAGACTTGGCCTGACATGAAGGACAAACTTAACGAGAAGTACATGCCATTATATTACTACGATCGTTTTCTTAACAGATGCCCAAGGCATCGAATTTCCTAAGGCAATAAATTTGCCAAGGAATATGTTAGCGAATTCGACGAATTCTCAGTCGTTATAATATCCTAGGAAAAAAGAGTGATGCCCAAGTCTTATCCCAATTTCGAGCTGGACTTAGAGTAGACTTGAAAGATGAGCTTTGGGCTCGTGGAATAACTGAGTTTAAAAGGGCTTATGCTTTAGTCCATGACTTAGATGTCCCAAGTTGAGTCATACATTTTGAAGCCTGTATTTTTATTTATTTGAGTTGAGTGAATTTTTCTTTATTTTAGTTTTTCTTGTTTAGTCTCACATCAGTTATGTGGAGGAAAGTCAAGAGTCTATAGGCCTATTTAAGCCATGGTATTGTATTGAAAGAAAAATGAAGATTGATTACTAAAAATTATTGGATTTTCAGTTTGAAATTTTAATTCTGAAATCGGAGTGTGAACCCCTTTTCAAAATGGGATTTTGAATGTGAAATCATTATCCTAATTATCCTTTCATTCCCTATCTCAAATCCTAATCATATCTCAAATCCCAACCACTTCAAATCCCATCAGTTCAATCCCAGCCATACAAAAAATTTACTTTTACAAAATCCCAACCAATTCCTTCCTTCTCCCCTCGTGCTGCAACTCTCTCCTTCATGATTTCCCCCCAAGAAAAATTTTTCTAATAAATGCCTAAAATAAAATTCAAAGTTTTCCTAAACTTAACGCAAGTTTCCTACCTAAACCATGTTGTGATACCGAATTGACGTGAAACAGTGAAACCTGTGGTGTAAAAATCAGTGATAGATCTGAATTCGCAACGTTTCACCAAATAATACAACCTTAGTATGAAATAATCTACAACTGATAATGTAACAAGATGGATTTAAACAATAATGCAGTTGTAGTTTAGATATTTTCAGTCTTGACAATTTCAAACATATTACTCAGTTTCTTGAACAGTCCTACTCATAATATCGAGATCAATAGATAACAAGCACAAACAAGATCACACATACTCACAATGATAGTAGACATCAAGAATCGTGATAAAAATCAGAGATAAAAATTTGTGGTAGTCCAATTAATAATCTAATTGCTGAAATCAGAAAGTTACCTACTGAAATCAGAAAGTTACCTGCTGAAAAGCTACATTCTCGGGTATCCGATGCCTTGTTGATTTGCTTGAATATATTACTCTGATCTTGACTCGCCCTTGATGTGCTTAGTTGTGTGTTGCAAGACTATTGATGCTTGCACTTGAGTAGAGACAAGGGTTGTTGCTCGTGTGCTGGTGCGATAGGCAGGAGGTCGTGGTTCCCAGATAGGCGCATGTCAGCAATAGCAGCAATGGAAAGGGATTCGTCCATGTTCTTCACGACAGCAACAATAGGGAGATGATTGGGTCGTGTCAGCTGACGAGGAACATGGACGGCTCGAAGAGGTCTTACGCAGAGGTCGCCCTGCGCTATAGTAGCAGCGAGGAGGTATTCACCGAGGGTGAAAGGCAGTCGGGGAAGATAATCAGTGGAGATGGATAGATTCAACAAACGAGGGAGGCTGGTGTTGTGTTTATGGTCGCCGACTTGCTGGGCAGCGAAGTTGATTAGACGCGAGGAGGTCAAAGATGGTTGTATGTGGGTTCGGTTGGGGGGAAGTCACGGAGAGGGTTGCCGTACGTGAGGAGAAGGAATTGGTTGGGTAAATTTTTTTTGTATGGCTGGGATTGAATTGATGGGATTTGAAGTGGTTAGGATTTTAGATATGGTTAAGATTTGAGATAAGGAATGAAAAGATAATTAGGATAATGGTTTCACACTCAAAATCTCATTTTTGAAAAAGGGTTTCACACTCTGATTTCAGAATCAAATTTTCAAACTGAAAATCCAATAATTTTTATTAATCAATCTTTATTTTCTTCCAATCCAATATCATGCCTTAAATAGACCTACAGACTCTCGACTTTCCTCCACATAACCGATGTAGGACTAAACATGAAAAACAAAAATAAAGAAAAAATTCATTCAACTCAAATAAATAAAAATACAGACTCTAAGTAGACTAAGTAATTGTTGCTTGACGCCTCTTGCACTGATGTGCTTGGATGTCCTCATCAAAATGATATGAAAAGCACAATCTGCTTATTTAAACATCCAAACCAGTCACCTATATTGGGCACTCAATGTCTCCGCTGCACACATCGTCTCAACTAGTTTTGTATCAGCTACACTTCAACCATCTCATGTTAATTCCATGGACAACATTTCAGATTTTGCCATCATGATGAATCTTGATTCTTAATAGTGCAAATGAGCTCTCCTAAGTTAGTTCTTAGCCATTAATCTGAACCCTCATTTCCTCTCATAATTTTGCTAAAAGTACATTCCTTTTTTTCCTATTTTTGCCTACTAATTATAAATTCTTTAGATGCTAAAGATTCTATTAAATTATTCGTATGTATCATACATCAAGAACTCCCATACTGTATTTATCAAGCCAAGTTATGAAAATTCAGACATATATGAAAAATTCCATCATCATTTGGGTTTTTAGATATGAACCCCTCAAATCTAATATATTTAGAAATTTACCTCCCAAATTATGTGTATTGTTGGTATCGGAAGATCGGGTTGGGGTTGAAGCAGGCGCAAAAGATGGTCATAATAGAGAAGGAGAGAAGGGTAATGTTGGAATTTTAGAAAAAATATGACATTTAACAGCAAAACTCAGAATATTCCCTTTTTATTCCATTAGCGTAACAGAGAGGGAACTTAATAGGTTTTAGAAGGTTTGAGGGGTATAGGATCAATATAGAAGATTTTGGGGGTACATATCTAAAAAAATTCCTTATCTTCTTAGGATAGAAGAATTCATACATGGAATATGGCAATCATAAGGGACAAAATAAATATGACTTCTGACATTCTACAGGTGCCTACTCCTTTTTTCCTGCCAATCATGTTCAGATGCCCACTGCAAAGCGTATGTATCGCAAATGAAAAACTCTCACTCTGTAAATGCCAAGCCAAGTTGTAATATACTTCAAATATATATAAAAAAATCCATTATCTTTTTTAGAATGCACAAATTCATAACGGATTGGCAAATATTTAATTCTTCCTTGCAACAAGTTTAAGGCTACAAATAAAAGGGGCTTTATGGGCCATTATTTTGTTCAGCTATGGGAAATAACTATGAGGACCCGATAGATTATGGTTTTTTTCATAATTGAGGCAACCCGGTCACTTGAGTGATGACAAGCGAAGAGGACATACAAAAGCCTAGAATAGAACATTAGTCACAACGTTATACTTTTAACCTAAACTTATAAGCTATAGATTGAGTTTGGACAGGGTTCGAAGTATCGGCCATTCCGATAATGACTCGGCCGAGTCGTAACCGGAACGGGGCTCGCCGCGACAAAACCGAGACCCGAGCCGGAGTTTGTGAAGGATCTGATAGACTCGAGGTTGACTCGGCCTTGACTCAATAGAATCATCCAAGTCACAAAACGACTCATGTTGAATCGACCAAGTCGACTGAGTCAATGCTGATTCAGCCCTGAGTCGGTCAAAATTTGGTTGTATACCCGTGAATACGGGACTCGCGAGACCATTCGCCTACGAGACCGCCGTCGCCACTCGCCCGCAAAATGCCAACGCCGCCGCAAGTAACTCTCCATCTCTCTCCCTCTCCATATGTCCCTTTGTCTATCTCTTTCTCAATCGCTCTCTATCTCTCTCAGTTTCTCTCAACATGATCTCTCTGTCTCTCTCAAAAAGAGACTGAGAGAGATCGGGAAAGATTCTCCCTCTGTCACCCTCTGTCTCTCTTTCCTGATCTCTGTCTCTCTCAGAAAGAGAATGAGAAAGATCGGGAAAGAGTCTCTTAGTTTCTCTCTCACTCTTCTCAAGTCTCACCCGCCCGATCTCTCTACTTGTGTCTTACCCCCTCTCTTAGTGTTAATTTAATTTAGTAAGATATGATTTTGTTAATTTAGTTAATTTAGTAAATATAATATAAAGTTAATTTAATTTAATTTAAGTAGATATAATTTAGTTAATTTAATATAAAGTTAATTTAATTTAAATTAAGTAGATGTGATTTAATTTAATTTAAACTGGTGGATAGTATGATCATGCTCGACAGAGACATAATGATCATGGTGAATATTCTAATACTAGCACAAGTGAAAATTACTATTACGAAACCGATCAGTTTTCTCCTAACAGCGTTGAATATTGAGATTTTGAGTATTATCATGGAGCTGATATTACATAACCACCACCGCCGTATTACTCTAATGATGGATCCTCTAGCCAATCATCTCAGCCTACCGGATCAAACCAACATTCATATTATTTTTCTTATTGAAACTATCACCTGATTTCTCTACTTATCGCAGGGATGATTATAATGATTTCGTACCTCATCGCAATTCAATATAAAAATGACTACATAATGTAGGTATTTATGAATTTATTTTGCGAAATTTACTATATTTGCATGTATTTTGGTATATTTCTACCGACGACACATATTTATGCATACTTTTTATGTTTAGTATGCTAAGTGATATGTTTGGACATGTGATACATAAATATTAATGTCTATATTTCTTTTAAGATTTGTCGTAATTTTTCAAAATTTTTTGAGCTTTCTATGTAGCGTTTCACACGTATCGACCGAGTCCGTTCTGCGACGCCACGACCGATGCATCTCGGTGCATGTCGATTCATCAACAAAGACCACGATTTTGAACCATGGTTTTGGATTTGTCTTTTGTACAAATAACTTATAACCTAAAAAGTGATCAATTTAGGTCCGCAGTTGCCACTCCCAGACCTAAAATTAATATCAGCTTCGGTCCCAGCGTAGGGGTGGCACCCCCGACCTAAAAGTAACCTTCAATTTAGGTCCAGGGTTCCCAATAAGAGTGCAAACGGATCAGATACTGATAAATATTTGATCTATTTCTGATCAGTTTGCACTCTAACATGTGAATATGAACATAGATATTGCTATGTAAGGAAAACTGATATTTGTACCCGCTAAAATCAAATATCCGATAACGAGGAACATTAGTGAATAGAATATGTGAGAAATAGATATGATTATGGATAGGCTAAATAGACGTGCATATGTCACCCGTCATCTTAACTAAAAAATAAAATGTGATGCAATAACATTGTGTTGCATAATGCACATAAATTACCAAATTAATAAACAAAAAATAGCCATGCACAATGCACATAAATTACCAAATTAATTAAAAAGATATTGAATCATAACAATTCACAATGCATACAAAAATATTGAATCACAATATCAAATTGTTTCGACTCCATTGCCTATTGTCTTTTGAGTTGGATCATCTATGTCATTTTTCTTTATGCTACTAGTGCCTATACCCTTTTTCTTCATATCCTGTTCAAATGGCCACGGTAAAGCTTGGGTAGTAACATCAGCAACTGGTGAGGCGTAGATAAGGACAAGTCAACATGGGCACAACAGGAGAAAGACATGGAGACGCGGGCACAACATCAGAAACGGACATACAACAGATACTAAAATGTATATAGAAAATATGAGCATCATGTCTTGTATAATCATAAGATTTCACATTAAAATACTCTTATTCTAGGCGATTTGGTAGAGATCAGACATGTACTAAGATTTGACAAAAGTTCCATATATTAGATTTGGTAGAAACATTGGCAAAAAAATTTGGTGCGATATCTTAGATTTGGTATACACTATTAAACTTTAGTACAGGGTAATCATTTCGATAAGGTAGGGGGTTTTCACAAACTTTGATAGTACAAGAAAATTTTCTGTAAATTATCCTTAGTAAAATTAGCCAGCGAAATTTAAGGACCAAGAGTTTAGTTTATGTCAAGCAAATCAACGCATGGGGTTTCTTTCTTAAATAGGAATGGTAATGGAAAGTTAAAGGGGAAAGGACTCCACATACGGTATCTATTGAACTGGAAAAATCTATGATAGAATACGTGAAGAGTAAATGGGAAAAGTTGTTACATTCAGATGAATCAAAGAGTTCCATCAAGCTCATTATGAATATATGTGAAAGAGCATTACTACAAATTGTGACCTGATAAGTTTAATAATCCTTACCAATTGATGCTTTTATTAAATGATTATATGAATTAAAATTGTGTGGAAGTGACGATGATAATATTATAACTTGAAGGTATTAGTAGAAATACGAGAGATTAGCTTCAGAACTCCTTGAATTAGCTTAGCAAAAGAGATGATGTGAGCATAGGAGTCATCAAAAGCACACAAGGGGAAGCTACCACATGGGCAGCCACACGTGCAATGAGCAGCTACCACTTGGGCAATCACACACAAAAAAAACAACAACCAAGAATAAAAGATTACTGAGGTAAGCAATTCAAGCTCATGGCACAACCGAGTAAACACAAGGAACAAACAAGAGGGGCAAGGGACAGGAACAAAGTATTTCAATGAATGGTTGGTGCGCGCAGCAAGAAGACCAGCTCAGAGTTGGTTCAGTCAATTCAACAAACATGTGGCGACATTCAATAGCAGTTAACTCCCAATCCAAAAGCAAAGAAGAATCAAATCCCAGATCCGAGTAAGCAAATCAAGATCAAATCCCAAAATCCAGAAGCAAAATTTCAGTTCAAGATCAAATCCCAAATCCGAATCCCAAATCCGAAGCAAACCAACTCATCCGAGCTCAAATAACAGAAGCTTCGCAAGAGATAAGAAAGAATTATTTCAAAAATTGAATTCAAATTCAATTGATTACCTGGATATGGATAAAGTTTGATTGAAGATGAGCGGCTGATGACGAGATCCGAGTGGGAGATCGAAAAGACAAACCAGAAGGAAGAAGAGGAGAGCGGCCAGAGATCAGATCAAAGGCACTATTAGGGATCAGAACCAAAACCAAAGCAGATCAGAGAAGAAGAAGAGGGGCTCGCTAATCCAGGGAAGAGAGCTTGAGGATAAGATCCAGAGAAAGTGAGGTGTCACATGGATAACTTTAGGGGCTTGACTAAGCCTGCCTTTAGCATCTCTCTCTTTTTAAGTTACAACTTTTGTATTAAATATTATTTCTTTTAGCAATATATATTAATGCATTTATTAATATGGTAAAGCATTACGTATGAGTAATTTTTCTTGGGTGATGAAGCTTGAATTTATTGGTTGTGCTAAATAATTTATTTTTTTATGATTGGATTTATGTTATATCTTTTCAGTGTTTTGATTAATTAATTCAAGATAAGTTATGCCTAGAATTTAATACGAGATGACTTATGTCTAGAAAATATTTTTCTTATATTAATTGATAATGTTTCACCATCACCGAGATATGTTATGACTATTGTATTTCCAAAATATTGCAGTAGATAGGGTATGGCTAGGTGAAAGAATTTCTCCCAAATACTTGATAATTATTGTGACTGGATTAGTTTTAAACATCTTTATTAAGAACTTCAACAAAATCTCTTCATGGATTCAACTCATTTTTAATTTGTATCGGTTTTATTACAGATTTAATGACGACTGTTTTCAATCGATCATGGCCACCAATAGCTCATAACCCATTGTGAGCCAGCCCACCTTGATTGGAATAGAGGGGGATATTGGAAAATTTAAGCACCAAGAGTATACTTTAGTCAAGCAGATCAATACATGGGATTTCTTTCTTAATTGAATGATAATGGAAAGATAGAAGGAAAAAAGGCTTCACACATGGTATCAATTAAATGGGGAAAATCTACTACCTGTAGAGTAAATGGGAAAAGCAGCTTCATTCAGATGAATCAAAGAGTTATATCAAGCTCATTGCGAATATATGTGAAGAGCAATACTACATAGTGATCACCTATAGCTCATAACCTAGTGTCAGGCTATTTGTCACCTTGAATCTGGCAAATAGGCAAGTACTATTTGTATTCAAGTGGTAGCACTCTTTGCATATAGTTATTATTTATCGATACATGCTAATAGAAACAAAAACACTAAAAAAATCATAAACAAAATGTGATACAAGAAGCTGAAATATTTCAAGACTGATATTACAAAAACACAAAAAAATTCATAAACAAGATGTGTACAAGAAATTCATAGACATAACAAGAAATATACGTGTGTGGGTGGGGGATTAGTTTTTTATTTTACAGAATGATGAAAATCTCCAGGTATATGTGTGAGTCACAATCTACTGATTTGATCTATTTCAGATATCTTGCTATCTCATAGTTTATACTCATATTTATAATACCTTGAGAGCTAATGAAACTATTTTAGTTAAATTCAACCTTTTCAATAAGTGCATGGCTTTATGGCTTAAAGAAGAAAATATCTCTACTAATATAGTGCAAACTCCTTGGAGCTCATGAACTAATGTCATGTCCTCCTACCTCTCCTCAAATTAATCATAATTGATCATGTGCATTGTCTAGGATTTCAACTATAATGTTACGTTATTTAAATCCAAACACCCATACAACAACAACTAAGCCATTTGTCCCAAGTATTTGGGGTAGGCTACATGAACCAAAAGAGAATTACGCCGGATCGGGCACATGGATCAACTTTCTCCACTCAAGTAATATGCCTTCGTTAAGACCTTTAGCCTCTATATCTTATCGTATCACCTCCATCCTTTTTTCGTCGGTCTCTCCTGCGCTCTTTATCAAACCATCGTAGGTTGTTTTCTCTCATCTTCTCTTCTATATGGGCTACACTTATCTTAGTACGAATATCCTCATTTCTCACTTTATCTCTACTCGTGTTATTACACATCCAACGAAGCGTGCGCATCTCTGCTACACTCATATTTTGGGCACGTATCTCTTTATAGCCTAACATTCTGTATCATATAACAAAACATGATATCTCTTTATAGCCCAACATTCTGTGTCATATAACAAAGCAGGCCTAATAGCAGTCCGATAAAACTTTTCCTTCAGCTATAACGGAATATTAAGATCAAAACTCCTGTTGCACTCCTCCATTTCAACCAGCCGGCTTGGATCATATGGTTGACATCACTATTGATCTCCCCATCCTTTTGGATAATAGAACCCAAGTATTTAAAATGACTGCTCATCAGTATTCTTTTTTCGTCTAGTGTCACAATACTATAATCTTGGATTTCTTGATTACTGAATTTGCACTCTATATACTCTGTTTTGGCCCTACTTAAACTAAAACCTCAAGATTCTAGAGTTTGCCTTCATAGCTCCAATTTGGTATTTATCCCAGCTCTCGTCTCATCGACTAGGATAATATAATCAGCAAAAAACATACAACACAGTATCTCATCCTGAATAGCTCTAATAAGCTCATCCATCACTATGACAAATAAGAATGGACTCAATGTAGATTCTTGATGCAATCCAATCGTGATAGAAAAATCACTTGTTATGCCTCCACAAGTTCTGACATTTGTCACTACTCCATCATACATGTCCTTAATTATGTCAATATATTTGATGGGAACTCTCCTTTTCATCAATGTCCACCATAATACCTCTCTTGGCACCTTATCATAAGCTTTTTCTGAATCAATAAAGACCATATGTAAATTTCTCCTCCTCTCTCGAAATCGCTCCATAAGTTGATGAAGCAAATGAACAGCCTCAGTTGTCGGTCGCCCCGACATGAATCCAAACTAGTTCTCTGATATTTTAACATTCTGCCTTAACTTATGTTCAATTACCCTTTTCCAAAGCTTCATGGTGTGACACATGAGTTTTATTCTACGGTAGTTTGAATAACTCTGGATATCACCTTGTTCTTATAAAGAGTACTAGGGTACTCTTTCTCAACTCATTTGGCATCTTTTTAGTTAGCCAGATCTTATTAAAAAGCTTTGTCAGCCATCTTACGCCCATCTCTCCTAAGTATCTCAATATCTCAATAGGAATTCCATCCGGGCCAACAGCCTTCCTTGACTTCATCCACTTCAAGGCCTCTTTAACTTCAAGCACCCATACCTCGACAATTATAATAGCTTTTAGTAAATTCAGCCTATCATATTTCTTAACTTCAAGTTATGCTTTCCAAAGCATATTAGAGACTTGTCTAATTATTTTTAAAAGATCATCCAAGTACATGCTTTTTGTATTATCTAGAGAATGGAGGATTGTCTAAAACCTTTTAGAATAATGTAACATTTTGAAGCTCAAATCTTGCCATAACCCTCTCAAAGGACAACAAAGCATATGTCGTTTGCACATCTCAGAGATTGCGTTATACAGTAATTATAAGGCTTGGGGCAGGGCGTTGGAGCCACACAGGAGCATCGTAGCCTTCACCGCGCTGGGTCACACGCCTTTTCAAGTGAAGCACCAAGTGCACCATTGCATCGTTGCACCGCCTCTAGAGCCCACCAGCTTCAACAGGGGCCCACCGTGCCTTTTGCACCCTTGGGGGATCGGGATTTCCCACACACAGAGCTTAGTTCGAGACATGGCTCTGGTACCACTTATAAGGTTTTAGCCACCATCCCAAAAGACTAGTCTGTTAGGTGGAGGAGCTCAAATACTTATAAACTCAAGACCATCCTAACCGATGTGGGACTATTCTTTGATCGCACACCCAAGAGTAATGCCATGGCATCAGTTTCAAAATAGAATATTTTTGCCAATTTAGATGGTCTAGGCTCCTACAGTGTGCATCATGGAGAAGATAATATATTTAATGTAGTAATTTTTATTTCATGATTTTATATTTTTATTTTGACTATTCGAACGGTCAAAAAGCAAAAGGATACAGATATCACTAAATCAAAATAGATAAAAGAAATAATGCATGTGAAGCGTGTCTATCCACTTAAAGGCGAAACAACCTAGCCAGTCTAATTCAGTAGATGCAAAACTGTACATTTTGACAACACTGATAGAAAGGCCAAATCCCATAGAAGCATGGTACAGAAGGCATAAAAGTTGGCCTAATTGCACGTAAAATCAAAGATAAAATGTATGAGAGAGAGTGGGAAAAGCTCAAATAAAGATGAATGGAATAATTTGTGCTGAAGAATAAAGAAAGCAAGGTGCATAGCCAGCCAGTAAAATTTGAGCTGCAAATGAAGCAAATCCCCAGGAAAATGAACAAAGACTTGGTAATATTAGCACGTAAAATTCAAAGATAAAATGTATGACGAAAAGTGGGAAAATCTTAACTAAAGATGAATGGAATAATTTGGACCGGATACTAAAGAAAGAGTGAGTAGCCAGTAAAATTTGAGCTGGCAGCCTCAAATATTGCCAAGAGCCTAGGCTTGTTCGTAACAACTTTGGCCACATGAGTGACTGTTCTTCAAAAAGAAATGCACATGTTATCACATTTTTTATTTTATTTAATCATATTTTTGGATGCACTCTTTTGTTCAAAGTGTGCAAAAGCAGAAGAGCATGGTAAAACATTTTTGTGCATGCAATATATGGATGCAGCATTATGGACTCAATCTCAATAGATAGGTATTTGGAGTAATGGTTCCTCCATAATCCCAATGAATAGTTAATTGCCTTCCATCTCTTCTTAAATTTTGTGGCCACCACAGATACATGAACATTACAAATGGCTGTATTCATGCTTCAATAAAACTACCAACTATGAACGTACAAAACGAGCTATATTTACACAGAAGTACTCGCTACGCTACACTACACTACTCTAGGTTTTAAAATAGCAAAACCATATTAGCCACACTTTCCCCAAGAATGACTGTTAAGTAGATAAACTATGGCCAATCAAATCATCAAATCTATCAACAATGATCAATTAAGAAGCATAAATTGGTCCAAGCGTTCTTGACTTTAATAGACAACAACGTTCGTAATGGGGTCAAAAGGGTCTGATCAAAGCAACATCATAAAAACCTGTAGATCCCTTATTTTCCTATCAAATCACCATTAACAGAGATCCAAAATTACTTGAGCTCTTAGTTCATTATCTGGCGGTTCACATGATTCAGAACGAAATAACACCATTGAATCCAAAGATCCATTCTGTCTAACCAAAACCAACAAATATAATAGAAATGGTCTTGAAGGAACCTTAAATTGATTCATCCGCTCCAGCCTCAACACACAACACTATTTTCTTAAACTGGGTCTTATCCCAACACCGCCACATATCGCCATCAAAGTCTAAGGATCCCTTCTATTCTACTGAATATCCATCAGTAGATCCAAAATCCACAGTAGAGCCCAAAATGATAGATACTCTTTGCTTGAATAGGTAAGCTGGGCTTGATAATGGTAGTATAATGCGGAGCGAAAAATCCCTTCTTTCCACCAAACTAACAAATAAATATACTTCCACTGCTTCAAATTCTATAGCAAACAATAATTCCTGAATTGGGGAACCGGGGTTTGATCAAAATAAAATGACCAAATGATCAAAATCCTTCCTCCAAACCACATCACACCCAATAAAAAAAACACAAGTTCCTTAAATGGCTACTCTGAGCTCGATCAAAATACCATCACATACAAATGCCAAAAAGTCCCATATCTCACATCAAACCAGCAAATATATTTTCCTCCACTGAAATGGGCCATCTAGGTTCGATCAAGACATCACCACCACCCAAAAAAAAATCTCTCCTTTCCCCACAAAATCACATTAAACCCAGCAAACAACATAGTTTCCTTAAACAACAACACAATAGCAAGTCCTTCTATAGAGAGCAAATGCAATACCTCCCAAACTAGCATAGCGTCCTGATTAGTCCCCTTCTTCCCCTGCTGAGTATAGAGGCAAGCAACCTCGCTGGCCCCATTGAGATACAATCGCCCGGGCACCCGGTGGAGCTCCTCCTCAGCCAACCCACATCCGCCGGAGGCGGTAGAGATCCCCAGCCGGCGATCCGACGGCCGCCCATCGTTCCTGTTTGTTCTCCTCTTCTTCTTCTCTCTCCTATTTTTGGTCCAAGATGGGGAGGAGGAGGAGGACATGGAGGGGATTTGTGTTCGTCGCCTGAGGGCAGAATTGGAAGAATGAGAGGATATGCAGGCGCCCATCAATGGAGGAGGTGGGAGCTGAGCTCGGGTGGTGAGAGAGAGAGAGTGTGTGTGTGTATGTGTGGAGAAAATGCAATCTTTTGTTATGCTTTAAAAATGTCTCCTTCAAGGGATTATGATGTGGAAAGATGCACTTATTACTGCTTTAACTGAAAAAATGTAGAAGGGCCTTCTAGGATTCTTTTTAGATCAACATATTAAAAAAAATTCTGAATTTTTTAATATTTTATTAATATACACAGTTTTAACCTCTTTCATACAGGTGTCATTTTCGAGATATCGTATCAGATACAGATCAGATATTGTCTTTATTATATCCATATCTGTACCTGACCTTCGAATACAGATCTGAATATTAACGAATGTGAAAAAATGATATATGTATCGGGTTGGAGGTGGAGGTCAGATACGGATATCTGTGGATAATTCGCATCCGATGACGCCCCTAGTTGGAAGTGTTGGAAATATGACGAAGAAATCAATAAACAAGTTTCTAAATTTGTTAAGAATAAAAGTTGAATGAATCTGAAATTACTTTTAATAAAATAAATAAATGAAATAAAAATAAAGATGAGAATTATAGTTCATTCTGATACAATTCCTCTGACATCGGTAATCTTCATCGAGCACAGACAAAAAAAGATGATTCAAAAAATGACTTTTAATTACTCAAACAATAACGACATGAAACCATATCAAACATCATAAAACAAAACAACTATTTGATGAGGGGAAAATCAAGATCGTAATCTCTTTTATCGTTCTTTTTGGAATTGGTATTGTTTTCCTTTAAAAACGAGTTACTTCTTGAATAGAAATTGAAGAGATTTTTTTAGGTGTTTTTTTGATAATGAGAAGAAATATTTCTTGTATCCAATGGTTACAAGTCCAAGAGACACAACTTTCAGTTATTAATAAATTTTCTAAAATAATGAACTTTCAAATAACAGGAAGATATGTTAAAGTTGTGGGTTAAATTCTTGGATCAACTATATAGGTTTATTTTAAAAAGAAACTAAAGTTTTAAAAGGAATGCTTGGTTTGGTTTTCGAATAACTCGGTTACCCGTAAGCTTGGATTGGATTCGGGTTTTAAGTACATGACCCAATTAATTTGCTCGTGTCCGAGTCTAATATAAACGGGTCGGGTCAAAAACTGACCTGACTCGAACCCCACCTACCCAACCCGATTGCCACCCCACACTGAGAATTTTCAAGATGTTCAAGGGATGGAAATTATCCATCTTATATTTATTATTATTTTAGATAAAATCGTGAGGCAATAGTCTCCCAACATTTCATTAATAAGTACTTAATGTAACATTCTCAAAAAAGAATGATACGAACATGTAACATATGTACAACTTGAACCTAAGAAAAAAAACCACCGGAACACCATCGGTGCTCCTCCCGCATCGCTGTAGCAACAATAATGTCACCAATATGAGCATATCGGTGATTACCAGCTCTTATAATTCCAATACACATCAATTCTCGAGCTCCACTGTTATCCGCTACATTCAGAGGGTGTGAGGTTAAATCATATCATTTTTCTTTGAATATGTTATTTAAATGCAAAGGATGAGGGGGAAAAAGAAAGATTGTTTGTCCAGAAATTAAAAAAAAAAAACATGTGTTGTTTTTTCATCCTCAAGACCCCGTTTAGTTCTGCATCCCGATACTGAAATAATAAATTGAGTTTGTATAGGCATTTTGCACGCAACTATTTCAATAGCTGCTCTGTCTCCATTTCTGAGACTCCGCCCGTTTCATAAAGTATTCGAACATTAGTTATCTATCTTATTATCCATGGACAACTGTTCTTTCACCCAGCTCCAGGGGTAAAGTAGTGGGTTAAATTCTTTCATCTTATTTTCAAACTAAACTTTTCTCATCTTTTTCATGCTAACCTGTATCAGGGCTGGCCACTGAAAATTGAGGTGAATACATTTGGTAATGGAGCCACTTCATTTCCCATAAGAAATCCTACAAAATATTCACTTTATAATTGCTCTTTGTTTCCCCTTTTTCTTTTCTTTTCTCTCATGACAATGAATAAGAAATTATGGGCCATAGGATATCATTTTTAATTCCTGAATTATTGGGCATGTGGGTATGTGTTTGAATGAGATTTGTTCCAAGTTCTGTCTCCCTCTTTTGCCTTCCATTATTGGAAGGTTTCCAGCCATATGAGAGATTGGACCACCCACAAGTTCATTTCAGTGTGTGTGTGTGTGTGTGTTTGGGGTGTGTGTGTGTGTGTGTTTTTTTTTTTTTTGGGTGTGTGTGTGTGGGTGTTGAATGCATTGAAACAACAACACAAAACATCATCCTCACATACACTGTGGAACTCTTATCTCCAAATCCAAGACTACTACCATGATGGCAATGGGGCATGGTGACTCGATCTGAATCTGACTTGAATTTTCAGGTTTTGAAGTAAATTGTGCATATAATGTTCAATTTGACGCAATCAAAGAAGCTGTAGGGAATGGAACACACGTTGAATTATTGATTCACGATGAAACTGGATTTTAGTTCTAGTTTGGATGCAGAAAATGTCCAACATATACTCCCACTAGCTTTGCTGTATTGTGAAGCTCTGTTAGCCTTCAGGAGTGCACAAGAGGCCAGATATCCAAGTTCACAGTTGTTCTCAGTTATTCTTGCTCACTTTTTACAGTGTAATAATGTGGTTCCAATATATCCCCCAGCAGGAGATGAAGCCTGATCTTGAACCTGAAACCTCTTATCCCAATCCAACACTTTTACCATATGAGCCAAGCCTAGTGGCTTTAATACTCCAAGTTAAGCAACTAACAATTAAACATGAAAGAAGTGGAAGAAGAAAGAAACTGTATTCTCATACGAAGCATACGCATACGAGATACCTGCAGCAACATATCTGGAGTTAAAAAGGGTTCATATATATTTACCATACGAAATCACATAGGCTAAAACATTGTCTACTGATAGAGGGCAAAACATCTGAAATAGCACGTTGATTATGCAATTGTACCAAAGGAAACCGAAACCAGAGAGCAGGTAATCAACTCCACAAAGTAGAGAAAATGAAAAGCCGAGATGGATTAGTGAATAAGCTGCAATAAATATGGCAAGCACCAAACAACTTCAGCTGGGCTCTTGGGGCTCATCCAAAAAGAAGTTATAGAAATGTTGATCTGCGCCCTCAGAAAATAAGCAGCCTAATCCTAGGGTTAACCTGATCAGACACCATGATCCACCAACATTCAAGTTACCAGCAGAAAAGAAACAGATTTAATATATATAGATAACAGCGTTCTGCTTTAATCGCTAAGTTAACCCATTTTGCAACAATAAGATTTTCATTTTTGGTCATTTTCGTGAGCATCTGCAATGACTCAAATCTGAATACAAGCATCTCAACAACACATCAGAGAAGGCAAAAGTTTAGCTTCCATGGACGAACCGTTAACTTTGAGTTTTGAAGTCAGGTAGGTCACAATTAGGGATTCTGATGGTTCTGAAATTTGTTCTTGGTAGAGATAGATGCACACGGTTGTTCCAAGTCTGAACCACACTGCCCGTTTATTCTTCAAAAGTATTTTAGCTTCCCTCACTTCCATCAAATCTGGAGGCTGTGTGGTAACATCATTTTAGTGACAATATAAGAGTCTGATTCTACTGTCATTTGTACCTAAGAAAAACAATAGGATTATTCACTGTATTGAAAAAAATCTAGCAGTGCCAATGTAAACTTGCGGCTAAAGGACATATTGAACCTTGTCCTACTTATCTGCCAACCTCAACAAGAAGAGACAAGAAACTAATGGAATAGTTCTCAGGAATTTAAAAAAAAACAAAAACAAAAACAAAAGACACTAATGGAACAGAAAGATTCAACCAACTTTGAACTGAAAAATCAACTTGCTGATAATTTGGACCACTGCAAAATAGCAGGAGGCAAAGTATTCCTTTCTTTCACGTCTCTTTTTCTCTATTTAACAACAATCAGCTGTATGCTCCTTCTCGGCTGAAAACTGTGCACGTCACCTGTATAAATTTCCTCTTGACAATATCAAGGGCACCAGGAAGTGTGTACAAATTGTGCACATTACCTGTAATGCATGTTACCTGTATAAATTTCTCAGGAAATAGCTTTCCTCTATTACTTTTAACAGACTCAAATTAATACACTCATCGTTAATATAGAGAACTATATCATGAGGAGATAAAAAAACTATATCATGAGAGACCCCTCTCCTCTATTACTTTTAACAGACTCAAATTAATACAATCATCGTTAATATAGAGAACTATATCATGATGAGATAAAAGAACTATATCATGAGATACCTATCAAAATTAATTCAAATGACACACAGAATTGCAGTTACAAAAAAATTGCTTATATTATTCATACTTGTGTTCTGAGCATTGCTCTAGAAGCCATAACATACAACAGGTTCCTTGCAGATTTGTAACTTCTGCATGAAATAAGAATGTACAGATCCACTTACACCAGTTATAAATATATATATACATATACATATATATATATATATATATACATATACATGTATATATATACATATACATGTATATATATATATACATGTACATGTATATATATACATATATATATGTACATATATATGTATGTACATATATATATATGGGCTTACTGTACCTCAGCCTGCAGGCTGAGAGAGTTTCTCAGCCTGCGGGACGTGGCTGAATATAGGCCACACATCGGTCGCAGAGTGTGGGCGCCAAAAAAAATCAAAAAAACCCGCCTAAACAATCGTGAATCAAAATGATAAAAATACCCCTTTTAAATGACGACTGCGACTTCTAGCATTGAAAAGTAAAAAAACATTCCATGGTCGCAGACTTAATACAGAATAAAGAATACCAGACAAAAAATGCTATCGTATAGCAATGCGACCTCCTTCGGTACTGCGACCAAATTCGCAATCTTCTTTCTCATGCCTTATGTAAAAGAAGTAATTAATATTATATCTACCGTGATACAACAACAGTCTAGAAAAAAGAGACGCACTAATGTTAATCTCCGAGAAAGGAAAGATGTGCACCATACGTAATCTAAAGATATAGGCAAACAATTCTATAAAAGTTAAATTTTTTTACCACTTCTTACCATACTCAACCATCACCTCTAACAATTATTATTACTATTCATGTTCTTCCACAAATATTCACCTTTATATAATGCTTGTTACTAATATATATTATCTCATACCTAAAAACTATATTTTTGCTCTTCCTTTTCAATTTGATTTCAAAAACTTCAAAAAAAATTCATTCTTGAATCATGTCTTCCCCATCTTCTTCCTCTGAACACTTAGATTTCAACTTCAATCGTTCCCCCAACGGTCCTTTGTCTTCAGGATATTCTAGTGAATCTGATACCAGTCTGGACTTCACTCCTTTTGACTATCTCACTACATCAAATAATGTATTAACTGATCCTCCTATTCATGATGATAATGAAGTTTTCATGTGGGTTAGTGAAGAAGACATTATTCCTCTGCCACTTGACGGAGACATGCTTGATGAAAGCATGTCCTCTGATGTTGTAGGCTCGCTTCCTAGCAACGGGTCAGACGAAGAGCTTGATAGAGACGATCCATTCTGGGAGTTCATCAGTGAAACAAAAAAACCTCAAAAAAGCAAGATGATGAGGAAATAAGTGATGAAGAGAAGAGCAGAAGAATGAAGACGATGAATCTGCTTATGATGGTGATAATGACGAGGATTAGGATTTCCTGATCTTCTGATATTCAATTATATTTGTCTTCTTTTAAAAGCTTTTAATTCTATTTTTTTTGTAAGGTCTCTTTCTCACTATATTAACTTATAAGCTTTTAATTACATATCCAAACTGCGACTGCTGCTATTAAACACTGCGACCATAGTCGCAATCCTACTACGGATGCAATTTATGGTCGCAGTTAATCATTTATCAGTTCCCAATGCGACTTTGGTCGCAATAATGTACTGTTTGGAGTTCAAAGTAAATTAAAGTTATAGTGTATTAACTTTTAAACTGTTTTGGATAACTGAACAGTCACCTAGGAAGTATACAATTTTGGGAAAAGATAGAAAATATATTTGAGAGATATTCACGTGGTCTGAGAGCTTAAACCTTTTGGAATTCCGGGATTAAAAAATATAAAGGGTCATGAGCAAAGGATTAAAAACATACTAAGTTATTTTTGCTCAAACTCGTTACTCTCACTGTTCCGAAAATACATTCAAAAAATGTCTTCACCATCACCACCGTCTTCACCGGAAAGAAGCCAATACATTCAAACAATGTCTTCACCATCACCACCGTCTTCACCGGAAAGAAGCCAATCATCAAATGATGATTTTATGTTTAGTTCTGAAACAATGTCTCGCTACGGGTCAGAATCTGAGCTTGATACAGACGACCCTTTCTGGGAGTTCATTGATGAACCAAAACACAAACATGAAGAGGAAGAAAGCGACGATGAGACTGTACCTGAAGAGGAGGAAGAGACAGAAGACGAAAGCATGACTCTTGACGACGAATCTGATTACGATGGTGATGACGACGATTAGAAGTTAAAAAATGTATTTTGTTTTTCTTTTTAAATATATATAAATCTGTTTTCTAAAGTTAATTGTGTGAATTACATTTTTTACTACTATGTATTGGTTGAAATACTGCGACCATGGACGCCTCCTTAATAAATACACTGCGACCTTGGTCGCAGTTGCTGGACTTTAGTCTTAATCAACAACAACACTGCTTCCTTGGTCGCAATTTCTGACCGTAGTCTTAATAAAATAAACTGCGACCTTGATCGCAGTTGTTGGTGTTTAGTCTTAATAAAATACACAGCGACCTTGGTCGCAGTTGCTGGTCTTTACTCTTAATCAACATCACTGCGACCTTGTCGCAGTTGGTGGTCTTTATAAATAATCAACAACACTGCGACCTTGGTCGCAGTTGATGGCCGCAGTCTTAAAAAATAATCTGCAATCTTGGTCGCAGTTGCTGGTCTTTAGTCTTAATCAACAACAACACTGCGACGAGGTGACACGTCACCGCAGCAGTTGCTTAGTCGCAGTTTTTGGTCGCAGTGTCGACCCTGGTCGCAGTTGTTTCTGTTTGCACTGTAGTCTTATGCGACCTTGGTCGCAGTGTCGTCTCTGGTCCAAGTTGTTTTGTTTGCATTGCATGACTGCGACCAAAGGTCGTAGTTTATTAAAAAACAAATATGCTTTTTATTTATGTCCACGCATTTATCTCCAGGCATGTGAAAATGATACAAAACGATCTCTTATACAATAAGATTGAGTGTTACAATATAGCAGTACAAAGAAAACTAAACATCAAAAAAGAGCCATTGTTGACTAAGAGCAGTGGTGTTATTGAGGTCTTTTTATTTATGTCCAGGCATTTATCTCCAGGCATGTGAAAATGATACAAAAACGCTCTCTTATACAATAAGATTGAGTGTTACAATATAACAGTACAAAGAAGATTAAACATCAAAAGAGCCCTTGTTGAATAAGAGCAGTGGTGTTATTGAGGTCCCCGTGTATTAAAAAACTGTGGACGTCGAGGACCATGACTTCTTCCCTTGTGGACGAACATCGATCAAGTTCACCGGCCAAAAATTTCTCCCAGAGGCCCAGCGAACCTGAAAAAGGACAATCAAGCTCTGGGTCATCTTCGTGCATAGGGTCATCTTCATCCATGGAGGCAGGCCCCTGTTAGAGACTCTGAAGAAGGCGGAAATTCTCAGAGCAATTGCTCTCAAATGAAAACAGTCTAATTATGGGCTGTTAAAGGGAGAGTGTGAGCCCTATTTATAGCCAGCCCATAATAACCATAATTAATGGTTCATTAATCAGAACCGTCGGCCTTAATGGTCTCCAACCGCCAGCTCCGGTTTGGCATTAAAAGACATTAACGCCTAAACCCAATGAAGAGCCGACGCGTGGACAACAGCTTCGGGAAACAACGAATGGTGCGGGTTCGTCAACGTAGACTTGACGTTAAAAAGATCTCATAAAATCTTTATGACAGGTCGCGTCTCACGGAGTGACTCCAAGTCGCATCAAACACTTAATAAAACACAACACGGCGACCTTGGTCGCAGTTGCTGGCGGCAGTCTTAAACCAAAACAGCAGTGTCGACCTTGGTCGCTATGCATGTTAATCTAAAGGAAAACACTTACTTAACGTACTGCGACCAAAGTCGCAGTCCATGTAATGCAACCTTAGATTGCAGTTGCTGGCCATCTTTATCAATAACAACACTGCGACCTTGGTCGCATTTAACCATGTACACTGCGATCAAAGTCTTTGACTAAGGTCGCAGTTTAAATGTACAATGCGACCAAAGACTCTGACTACATTATATATAAAAAAATAAACTATAAAGTAGAATTTTATCGCAGGCTGAAAACATTGATCTGAAAAGATTTTATATTTTCAAAAAAAAATTATCCCAGGCTGAAAAGGAGAAACTAGATCTTTCAAAAAAGAGGTAAAGAAATAAGGCGAAAAGTAATTTATATCCTATAAAGAGCGGCAAAATAAAAGGGGGGAAAATAATAATAAACAATAAGGAAAAGTTATCATAAGGGTATTTGGTAATTTAACTTCTCCCTAAAAGCGGGCCGCAAGTCAGTGAGGTGACAAATCGAGCCACGTCACTGCAGGCTGAGAGAGTACTCTCAGCCCGCGGGCTGATATACATTTTTCTCTATATATATATATATACATATATGTGTGTGTGTGTGTATGTGTGTATATATATGTGTGTGTGTGTGTGTGTATGTGTGTGTGTGTGTATGACAAAGTACTCCATAAATTTCTTGCCGTAGAAGGTGAGATGCATCCCCATTTAAGAATTCATGAACCTAATCATTCATCTCTGTCCAACTGAACCCCGCCATTTTTGCCACTCCCTTTCCTCTCATCAAGCACCTCACTTCTTTAACCTTGTCCCAAAGATTGATATCTAGCATAAATATTAGATAGAAGCACATAGTTGCCAGGATTTTCTGGCTCTATTTTAAAAAGTTCGTGTGCAGCAATTTCAATATGACAGTATGTACTGCAAGCGTTTAAAGCGCTCCCCATACCCCTGCATGGGATTTGCTTGTCATAATCTTAACCAAGTCAAGACCTTCTCAATAAATCCTGCTCGACCAAAAAATTTCTACCATGCAAGCATAATGATCAACAAAGGGCTCAATTCCATAATCGCAATTAAAGTAATATTGACATAACTCAAGACACCCGATCTGGCTGCAAGCATATAAGATGCCAAGAAATGTAATCCTATCAGGTTGGATCCCTCTTTCTAGCATCTCAGAAAATAGTTTTAAGGCAACTTCTCCATGTCCATGGCTTGCGAAGCCAGAAATCATCACATTATACGACACTACATCCTTGATTGGCAACTTAATAAAAAATTAGAAAGCTTTATGGATAGCACCACATTTAGCATACATGTCGACCAAGAATTGTACACAAAAATATTAATTCAATGCAATTTTTATGTAAGATTCCATGGAATTGCCTTGGAACTCTCAGAACACCTAATTGACCACATGCAGACATCACACTGGTTATTGTAAAATGATCAGGTTTCATTTTTTTTTTAAAACGTATCTCATAGAAGATTTCTATGCAATTATTCCAGTCTCCATCGCAAGAATAACCAACTATCAGAGCATCAATGAAAAAATTTGATCAAAGACCTCTTTAGCAGCCAACATGTTTTCATTGCTGGCATAACCAGATACCATGATACTCCATGAAACTGAGTCCCTGTTAGACATTACATTCAAAACTCTTGTAGTAGTTTCCATATCACCAGCCTTGGCATAGCATGCAATCATAGAGTTGCATGCCACAACAGTTTTCACTGGCATAGTCCTGTGTAGATAATCTGATTCTTTATGAAGCCAAACTTAGCACACATATCTGACATTGTTGCTAGTACGTAGGTAGAGGAACTGAATCCAAGTTTAGTTGAATAAGCATGGATCTGTTCTCATTCACTTATGGCCTTAAGAAATGAGCATGCTTTAAGCACAGAAGGTAATGTTAAATTGTTTGGATGGGCTCCTTGCTCATGCATTCATCCTGTAGATCAATATGGCTCACGATGTCAGACTGATGGTTGGAATATGATGTGATCATCATTGCCCACAGAAAAACATTTGCTGAACTTTTGAAGGCATCAAAGATCATTCGGGCAGAACCAATGTTTCTCAATTCTTGCTGCAAAAAGACACAAGTTTAACTGCCACATAATTCTCGTCATCCAGCCCGTTGATGAAAACTTGAGCATGAATTTGCTTCAATGTTTTCAATGACTTACATCTTTCAAGGCATAGAAGAATATTTTCTAGAATTGCCTGCATCTGACTGAGTTGTAAGGACTTTGCGTCAATAACAGCTCAGCAACATAGTTTTGCCCACAGAATAAAAAGTCCATTCAATATGTAGACACTAGATAAACTAATCATGTATATCACTAGATCCAAGACTCAAAAGTGGAACTAATGGTTGCATTGCACAAATACAAGAAGACATTGGAATTCCCACCACATCCTATAATGTACCCAATAGCAGACATGAAATCCCATCTATCAGCTGAAAAATTAGCCTATTTATCTGAAAAAACAATGAGGCATACTAAAACCATAACAATAATAAGTTAATAACCACCAAGTACTGTCCCAACTATTCCAATCTCTCTTTCAAATCCTTCTTTCCTATATAAAATTAGGATCTATTCTATTGCTTGAGCTTTAATTACAACCCATTCCACCATAATGTCAATTCAAACATCTTGATCTGGGTTTACAGCAAAAGAAGAGTAAATGTACATATTCACTCATGAAGAATGTCCAATCAGTGATCACAATACATAACAAGCCTCAAACTAGGGTGGACCCTTATCATGTCACAGGTCCCACATTTAAATAATTCTGTTTGAGAAAACACAACCAAAAATAGTACTGTTTATGAAAGCTCTAAAAACAAAGGCCTATAAATATATAACATCTATTAATCCAACTCCAAAAGACTTCAATATAAATTTGCTTCTCCATGTGTCTCAGTAATTTGGATATTAGAAGCCACAAAGATCCCCTTGTCTGTTACTTAGATTAGTCATTGGGTAGGACACACTAGATTTTCATTATTTTCATTAGTCTAATCTCATTTTCAAAACATTTTAAGTGCCAAATTTTCTCAGGCCCTGTCTGCTTCTCTTTGCTCATTAAAAACATAATACCTTCTACAAAACGGTTCCCAGGCCTTCCTACTAACTTTTTGAGCCTACAGAACAATCAAGTAGGCAACGAACGCCAGTGAATTATCCCTCTTTAACTCAATTCTAATCTCAATCCAAAGTCCTCCGTCCACTCCAACTTTCACACTGACTCAATATTATTGTGACATACTTTTGGACCTCCTCAATTCTCTTTCGCTATAAACATCCTTCCCTAACCACTATTTCTGCAAAGTCCCCTTCTTGCAAGGACCTTACAATCTGTACCACAATTCCATCTCCAGACTCCTTTTGGACTATTCACCCTTACCTGTTATCAGAAGAAGTTCTCCCTAACAGAAATACTTTCTGATGCCCCTCCCATTTGTTTGTGGTTCATAAGAACTCAACATTGGAAATATGAGAAACATGGAAACTTGAAAGGGGGTGAGAGATCAAAATCATCCTTTTTCAACTAAGTCAGATCACTCTATCAGGACTCTCGACAACATTACCACATTCATTCTCCCTTCGCAGTCAGAACTTGAAAATTCATACCAAAAGCATATATGTTTCCCACCCCACCACCTCTCGCATTGAATAGGGACAAAAGATTCAAAACATATGTATTAAAGCTCAGAACCATCACTTCATACTTCTTTGCAATGTTCAAACAAGAAACAGGTAGCAACAAACAAGCAAACATAAAGTTCACAAGTTCAGCAATAGTTCACGTTCATAAAGTTTCAATTATATAATTCACAAGTTTCAAATATGAAATGACGTTCTAAAAATGTAATAACTAACCGCTCATCATTAAACAATGAAAAGAAACATCAAAAGAAGAAAGAATCTAATATTTTTTTCATTTTATCATCAGTAGCATTATCAAGTTAAGACCAAAATTAGCATATACTAAACTAAAGAAGATCTGGAGCACGAACTGAAGCAATATAAATTTTCTGTGTTTCCCTTTACACACATTTAAGTAGACAGTATCTCAAGTAACAAGTTGGGAAGTATAATGTCACCATAACATATCAGTGATTATCCACCCATCTATATTAGTATCACTGGAATCACTTTACTGTCACTTATCATCGTCAATACAATATGCACAAAATCTACATCACCAAGTTTGGAATGTTCTCTTTTTAATGCATCTATTTGATTAAGCATTCGTCACTCACTGTCCTGACGCTTAAATCCATAGACCACAAATTACTCTTACATGTATCTTTGACACGACATGTTGAAGTCTAAAGCAGCGGTATGTATGCCTATGCATATATATGTGAGCATGAAGCAGAGAAAATATAATGCAACAGGCAACAGCATGATATTGTTATTCATCTTGTTTCCAGTATCTCATCAATGCTCGTGATTAAAACTACACTTCACTTCAAGCTCAGAGTTTTAGCACTAGGTCACATTTATAATCGTCTTCAACATTACCACCGAATATAATCACCTTAATCTCAACATTTTTCAATCTTCCAAACAAAGTTGCAATATGGCTGGCAATCCGGCAAGCTTTATAAAATTAACAGTGAAGATTCAGAACAATGTGACACCAATCAGCAAGGCAAAGGAAAAGGTTCTAACTTTTTATTCTATTATCAAAGTCAAACAACATTTTTTTTTCCAGATTCCCGAAAACACACAAAATTAAACAAAAACTCAGAAAATTAGGCCTCATCGTTCACCTACCAAGCTCAAACATCGTCGCCGACGCTCTGGCCATCCAAGCCCTTCAATCCTTCCGCCATCATCGCTGCTGTTCTGCGCTTGCCTCTCAACAGCAACAAAATACAAGCCTAAAAAAGATTTTTTTTTTATTAAAAAAAGAGAGAATTAAATTCTAAAGCAAGAATACTGACCAAAAGGGGGGAAGTTGAGATTTCCGATGGTGAGAAGTGAAGAGAGATTACTTATTGCGCTTCCGATGGCGCAGGCCCAGAGGATTCTCTGCGACCACTTGTCTCCGACGACTCCCCTCGTTCCCATTCCCGTCGTTAAATTAAAAAGGAAACCCTAAACAGTTTACCTCGAGTTCTCTCACTCAGAGAGTCAGAGGTCAGGCAAGAGCTATGTTCTCAAAAACTGAGTGGGCTTAGAGACACATATCCGGCCCATTTAGCTTCTAACTAGCTCTCAGATTTAGGGCCAAAAGAAAGGTGAAGAATTCAGCTTGACAATTTATCCAAAAGCCCATATACGTTTTTCATCTCTCACTCAATTTATTCAAAAGCCCATATACGTTTTCATCTCTCACTCTAGCTCTTCCTTTTTATTTCCCCTGTTTTCTTTTTTTCTCTTTTTTGAAAGAAAAGCCTTAAGTTGTTTGTTTCCATTTATTCTTGTGGATCTCTTTTTTTTACTTGACATGAGTTGATTTTGAACTTGATTTCAAAATTGTTGTTGTTTTTGCAGTGTTGGCGCAAATTTCAGAACACTGAAGCCAAACGTCAGCCAGCAGATATCTGAAAAATCTATACTTTGAAATCTATCGAATAAGTCTGATTCAGGGCTAATTTTCTGACACGTGAGTTAAAATTAATATTTTGACACCAACTTCTGTAGACGAATTCTTGCGTTACCAAGCAAGAGCCGGGGGGGGGGGGGGGGGGGGGGGGGGGG
>JAVJIF010020951.1:0-90405 GCA_038442645.1 Agave tequilana
TTAAGTTTCTGGATCTCATTCAAACACATTAACTAAACCAGAGGAAGGTCCTCTTATTGACACCTTTAACGGTGACCTGACTGCAATGGCCGGCGCATTTTAAAAACTGCTATCGCAGATAAAAATTAGTAGATCATAATATGATAATGCCTATAAATCCCAATTCCCGGTCTATTGACAACAAAATTGGCATTAAAGAAAGAAAAACAACATCCAGTTACTATTATAGAATACATTAATACCAGGACATAAATTAAAAATAAACTGTGTTACTAAAACTTTAGCATGACCTTGATATTAAGATCAGTACAGTACAAGACATGTGTGGCACGTAAATCCATGTTAAATAAAAGTCTGGTGTATTATTTCCATGTCAGTATCAAATCATTTTTTCACTTTTGCAACCATCCATTTAATTTCATTAAATCATGGACTCATAAATGATTTAAATATACACAAAATTTAAGTGGGTCTAGCAACAGTCAAATAGTTGGCCAGACCAGAATGGACAAGTATTGTTGAGTATTTTCAAATTACTGATGATTTGCGTAAAGAAATTTTGAGGAACTAATATCTAGGGCATAGACCAAGTCTTCCTAGCAGCTTTATAAAGATCCATAGATTCAGCATCAAGGTTTAGATCTATACTACAGTAATCAAAACATATTTCTTGATTCAGTGATTCATAAGTTCACCTAAAAGATAGCAAGATCCAAACTCTCCTAAGTGGAGAAAGTTGAGGTGTTGGAGAGTGTAACAAATCCAACCGGTTCACATTACCACATTGGTCACTTGTGTTATGGCATGGATCATATCATACATTATGACAGGATAATCTTGACAATTTCATTTAACATGGTTATCAAGTAAATCGACAGTTTAAAAACCACTTGATAAATTTTCTTCTTGATCTGACATTGTTTACCATCCAATGGAACAGTTCATGATGTCTTTACTTTTAGGGATGTTTTACTCAGTTCATGATGTCTTTACTTTTAGGGATGTTTTACTCACCAGAGGCATCTTGTTCTTGTTCAGTATTTATGCATTTGAGAGATGAAGGAACCAAATTGTCCTCATCAAAGCCTTTCCTTGTCAAAATTGAGTCGGCTATGAAGCACAAGGCTTCATGAAAGAGATGATAAAATTTTATGACATTCTGCCAACCTGATATCAGACCGACAATTAGAGCAAACTACAAGCAGTGGAGGTTCTTCCCTAAATCCTAAATGTTGTGAAGTTTAAGCACAAGTAAAAACTTTTATCTAGATAAAAGGGGATGGATGATTAATAAAAGACCCACAAGTAAAACTGTTTGTTTTCAGTCCTCAGCAATTAGATCCCATTGTTCATTTTCCATTTCTTTGATACTACCATCTTGAATATTGCTCCATGGTCTTAACAATAAACAACACTGTACAGAGGGTGCGTGATAATTCAAATTTAAATGCAATCTTAGGATCAGTTCAAGTGAACAAGACTATACTTTTCAATTAAACAAGATCAAAACTTCACCTGCTGCACTAGACTGTGGATCTCATTAACAGTCATGAGATCCACGAACTCGAGATCAATCACAAGCTTCTGCCCTATCTCCTCGGCCCTCCTCAGCCTCTCGGCCCTCATCGCCCTCTCTCGGCTCTCTTCCCCATCCTCTCCCACCTCGTCTTCTTCCTCTCCTCGATCATATTCGACCGCTCCTCCTCCGACGCGGCGCTTCTCAGCTTCTCCTCCCACTCCTTCCTCCTCCGCTCCAAATCCTTCCGCTTTCGCTCCTTCTCCTGAGCTTTCCTCTCGGCTTGCGCGTTGCCTGGTGCTGCTGCTTGGAGAGCTTCTTCTGCGCGCTCTTCGAGAGTGTTGCAGCCCGCGTGGGAAGCATCGCCGGATATCGCCAAGAACCGCCTAGACTCGCCATCGACACCTGCACACAGAGACACAAGAATTGCGGAATTTAGTTAGGGTTTCGGATTAATAAAAGGAAATCAGAGAGCCCTTCCACTCGTTTACAAGCTCCGATTTGAAGAATTGGAATCAAAATCAAGATTAGGTTGAAAAATGAGAGCTGCAGTGCTCGCGCTCGGAGAAGGGATAGGATATTCTTGTCGCAGTCGGGTTCGGGTTTAGATCTGCTACCTCAGTTGTCAACCCGCCCGCTCTCTTTAAAAGCGCATCGAACGGTTTACTATCAGATCCAACGGCTCGCGCGCAAGCTGCGATCCACAGTCTCTCTTCAACTCCGACTAATCCAACGGCTCCAGATCATCATCCCATTTGAACCTTCAACGGTCACTGAGAATTGACACTCAGGTATGACTGAAATAGTTGAGGGCAACTGGAAATCTAGTCGGAGATCACTGTGGCAGGTGCTGACTCCGACGGAGGCGACTGGGACTGCATCAAAGCTCGCCCCTTAAAACTCGACCTTGCCCTCAAGTCGAGTTTGGTTCCTTCATCAACGGGAGAGGAGACAAGTGCCAGAATCGATGCAGTCCATGGTTGCAGCTTGAACCGTTGCACAGTTATCTCACTTGCATCATCTCGCACAAGTTGTACTGCAATGGAACTGGATTGAATGGAGCTCCATACACTTGCTGTAGGAAGAGGCAGGGATCGTGGTGGTGGTTTCTGGAGGAGGCTTCAGAGGGGGAAGAAATGCTCATGTCAATGACTCGAAACACATGTCTTCATCAAACTCCTCGGCAATACTACGAAGCCCTGACAATACCACCACATAACCCTTCACATCAAGCTGCATCCCCTTGACAAGCTTCCCATCATCACCAATTTCACCCCTAGGGATAAAAACCTGCTCATATTCTCACCAACAACAGCCACAACCACAGAGATTTGAAGTCTCTGCTCAACAACATCAGTTGCAGGGATCTCATCTTCAACAACATCAACTTTTTCAACATTGGGAATTCTCTTTTCGTTAACAAAACCATCTCATCATCCTTGGACTCCTCACAGTAAACAATATCAGAATCATAGTTTTACTCACATCCTCACCAACATCCAACAATTCATCCTCCTCCTCCCCATCATCATCTACAGCCTAGACTGGTGCGGAATCATATATGGGAGGAGAATCATGATCAGTTGACATACCTTGGGAATTTGATCGAGCAGTTGGCACTCTCTTCATCAACGTTTTCTTAAGCCCCGTACACATCACTTGTGGGCATTACCTCAAACAACATTTCTTCAGCCCCCTACGCATCACTTGTGGCATTAGCTCAAACACATGATGGTACCAACTGAACAGTGACCATAGAGATCTTCACCTCCATTGGACATTTCACCAAACAGATCATACTCACCTCCTCTCCATGGGCATTGAATTGGACTGCGTCGGGCATTTTATCGAACGGGCTGTGAAGCACAGGAAGACCTCTGACCATCGTTGTCGATCTAGCAACTCTGAGTGTAGCATCCTCCCAGCGCCACCTCTCAAGCAGCCCCGAGCCTTTCATCTAGGAATTCGGTCACTCGCCCCTCGTCGGCCTAGAAGTGGTGATCTTCAAGATCATCCTCAGCTTCAATGTCTTCATATCACGCCCCGCTACTCAAAATACAGATATCATTATGTGACATGATGACGTATATACACAAGATGGAAGTCCTACATATACATGTTAAGCCTTCTGTAGACCTGCAATTATAATAATAAAGCAAGAGCACTGTTGATATGATATATAAATCACATGTAACAAGAGTACATAACACAGTACCGTATAGTACCAAAAACTGGGTACATATGAGTCCATCAGCACATTTGTGTAATGTACAGGAGTATCCAAGTAACATGTAATGAGAGTAAATAATATAAATACAAGAATTTATCTCAGCTATCTTTATAAGGACACGCACAATATAACATAACTATCATTGATAACCAAATAGGACAAGTCCACGCTCAGATATACTACATAATCCTTCAGAGTTTGACAATATATCAGAATAACCATAATAACGGTAGTCAAACATACCAGTCAACTCATATGACTCCTATAAATGATTTATTTGGTGAAAATGATTAAAATACAAGTTTACACTTGCCTTTTAATGAAGTTCTCGCTGTTCTGATCCCAACGGCACTAAGAACGCATGATTCAGACGTCAAACGACCAAGTTATTGTCCGAAGCACGGCTAAGGGTCACTTTTATAATATCTGAAAGTAATCCAGGGAGTTAAATAAAATTTTACAAGATTATACATGTAAAAATAATAATTTATGAAGGGCTTTAATGAAGTTTACCTTTCTAATCAAAGTGGGTTGTGGTTTAGGTTGCGAGTCGGGTTTGTTTACAAACCCGTTTATGGTTAACAACGCAAGCAACAACAGAAGGAAGAGGAGGAGGAGGAGGAGGAGAAGAAGAAAAAGAAGAGAAAGAGGAAGATGAATAGGAGGTCTGGGGGAGGGGGTCTATCCGTTGCTGGGGCTGCGCGCGTGATGGTGGCGGGCAGCGGAGCTCCGGTGACCGGAGTTAGAGAAAGAAAGAGAGATAGAGAGACGAGGTAAAATGGAGAGGGGGAAGGAGAGAGTAGCGGACACGGCGAAGAGTGACGGAGAGTGGAGGTGGTTGCGGGGTTTGGGTGGTGTGGCACGGTGGCTCCGAGAAGGTCATAGCTGGTCGGAGGTGTGAGGAGAAGGAGAACGTGGGTGGTGGAAAGAGGATGGGGGGAGAGAGAGAGGGGGAGGGAGAGATAGAGGGTGAAGTTAGGGGTTGGGTGGTGGCAGGGCGGAGCTCGGCCAGTCAGAGGTAGTGTAACGCCCCGATTCCACGGATACGGGGACGTCACTGCGACGTATATACGTAGGTCATAAATTGCCCCCACGTATATACGCTAAGCATAAAAGTACAACAAGATTTCAGAGTACAACACAAAGCGTGGTATATTCTTATGCCAACTCAAGATATACACATACAAGGTTATCACAGGATATTATAAAGTATTACACATTACATGTGTATTACATCATAACCAAGTCCAAAAGAGATATATACAAATATGTATACAAAAAGCTCACAAGCAGAAAGAAGATAAGGTAAGTCTGGCACGAGGGGACTGGAACTAGTCCGCCTGCTCACTAAGGTAAGCTTGGTCCTCTGTGGATGGCTCCACTTCGTTCCAAGCTTCGAAATCTGAATGTGCAAATCCAAGGAGTCAAGACATATAACAATAAACAAACTATAGCCAAGTGGCTAAGGGACATGAATAAGGAAGGATGAAACAGTTATAAGGAATATCAACTAACAAGTATGAAAAGCATGAAGAGATAAAATCCTGATACAATGAATCTACAGTTAACGTCTTATTATTATTACTTGTCTTACTGGGATATCTAACTATGTGACCCAGCGTCCCAGAGCACATAGATCCATATCCTAGTAAAGCAAGGTGTTATTGGAAACAGCGGTTGTATCGACGAACTATGTTTACAGTGGGTCCCGTGCATGCCCGGGACCACGGTCCAGGGTGTTCCGTTGCTTGATGACGGAACCAGCCGCAAGGCCTATCAGGAGGGACTTATGTATGCCCTTGTCATGACAGTATTCAGGAATAGGGAGCAAGCACTCCCCTCGGTCCCCTGGAGGCCCTCAGGTCAGACCGGAAATATAATTGTACAATATACCTAATGCCACTGTAAACACGAACACATATCGATATCCGCATGCTTCCCCCGACCCATGTGTAAGTTGGTCCATTTTATACAAAAGTCAAGTGCATCATGCTTGGTTTAAGAGATAGCATGATAAAAGGTGATATTCACTATTTAACAAGTCATGAAGCGAGAATATGTAATAACAAGTCATGAAGTAACAAGTGGTGAGATCCATCAAGTAACATGTCATGTAATATCAGTTATGAAGCATGAACAGGAATAATATGTCACACATGTATCAATGATAAGATCAAATTCAGAAAAGAAATCAACTAAATCAAACAGTCAGAATTAGTCGACTAGTTGGAAGGGTTAGTCGACTAATAGGGGTCTTAAGTCGACTAATAGTCTAGATGAGTCGACTAAAACTGGGAAACAGAGAGTTGGGTTCTGTTTCAGGAAAAGTTAGTCGACTAGGGTTGTAAGGGTAGTCGACTAACAGGGAACTACTAGTCGACTAACGGATACTTAAGTCGACTAAGTCTGTAATACAGAGAGTTGATGTTTTATTTCAGGAAAACAGGAGTCGACTAGGGAGGAATGGGTAGTCGACTAGGGGTCCTAAGTCGACTAATATTTTGGATGAGTCGACTGGAACCGAGAGTTGGGTTTTCTGGTTCAGGAAAGATTAGTCGACTAGGGTCAAGAGAGTAGTCGACTAGTGGTCCCTAGTCGACTGGTAATTTGGTCTAGTCGACTAAAACTGTGAAATCATGAAAGTCTACGTTTCAAAACAGATGGGTTAGTCGACTAGTCCCTAGGTCAAGTCGACTAATCGTGGGAAAACAGTGACAGAACAGATTTTCTGGTGGTGTGTTTGATGGTTTAAAAATGTGATTTTGATGTCATATGTGTACAAGATATGAAGGCACAATTACAATAGGAATTTATCAAGTCTTGGTGAGTAAAAATACTCACAAGGAAAGGTTATGTGAAGCTTCTACGAGTTCCGAATGATCGTTGACGACAATATCACCAACTAGGTCTTTGGCGATACTTCCGATGAAGAGATATGCAATCCAAATTCAAGGGTTGTAGTTGATTGAGAAGAAGATGAAGACTTTGAGGTGGTTTGGAGTTAGGGTTTGAGATGGAGAAGAAAATGGTGAAGGCTAATCTCTTGGTGAAGTGAAGAAAAGAGAAAAGAATTGTAAAGGAAGAGATTATATAGGGTTTGATTTTGTAAAGGAGGTGAAATAATGTAGAAAAGAGGGGGTTTTGTGCAAATAGGGGAGATGAGTTGTCTCCCTTGGCCAATGGTGGCCGGCCATGGAAGAGAGAGAATGAGGGCATTAATGGTAGAAGAGTGTGGAACTTGGGATATTTGTGGAAAAATTGGAATTGTTGAAATTTTGGAAATTAGGAAATTCTTTGGCTTGTGAAAGAAGAAAAATAGAGAAAGGGAAAAGGAAAAGAATTTGATAAATGAAGATATTTTCTTGATCTCCAAAAATGAAAATATCAGAAACACAGGTTCCTGGGTTTAAGTCTAAGATGCGGAAAACATTTCGGAAAATACCGAAATCGTCCGAAATTCAAGTATCTCGGAACGACTCGTAAATTTCACCAAAAATCAATAATAATATATGAAGACTAATAGTGAAACCCTTTTTAAGAAATACTTATAGTTTTAAAACTAAAAATCCCGGAATCAGTTATCTACCGACTCCGTTAGAATTTTCATAAATTCATAAAATTCTCAGAAAAAGTATTTAGATAGAAAACAGGATTCTAAGAAATAAAGCCTAAAGGACTTTCTATAAATTCCTAACTGTTGGAAAATAAAAATTCGGGAATCGATCAGTGACACTGGTCGACACGGTTTTGAAGAAATTCATTTTAATTCAGGAAAAATCCAGAAAATCATATAAAATCTAATATATTAGAAAATGATATTTGAAATTGAAATCGGTCAAATACAGGAAGTAAATCGAAAAATACTATCGAAAAGCTGAATACGCAACTAAGTACGTATTCTGGAAACGGGGTAACAATCCATCCACCTTACAAAAATTTCGTCCTCGAAATTTCATAAGGTGAAAGGTAACAGGAAAAGTAACAGATAGAGAAGGATAAGATGGAAGATAACGGTAGAGAAGAATAGAAGGAAAGAGTCTTACCAATCAAGATGTGAAGAGTTGAGGATAGCGCTCTCGGATAACGTCCTCTCGTTCCCAAGTGGCCTCTCCTGGCGCATGTCTGTTCCAAGACACCAACACCAATGGTATAGCCTTGCTCTTCAGTGTCTTCACACTTCTATCTAGAATGGCCATCGGCTGCTCCTGATATGATAAATCTGGCTGCAGTTCCAGTTCGGAATGATCCAAAATATGACTATTATCCTTTACATATTTCCTCAACTGAGATACGTGGAAAACATTGTGCACACCGTCCAAAGATGGAGGTAAGGCCAATCTGTAAGACACATCTCCCACTCGCTCCAAAATCTCGAATGGGCCGATATATCTCGGACTCAGCTTTCCACGAATACCGAACCGGATCACTCCTCTGGTAGGTGATATCCTCAAGAACACTTGATCTCCTGCCTGGAACTCCAATGGCCTTCTCTGTGAATCTGCCCAACTCTTCTGCCGACTCTGAGCTGCCCTGAGATGATCTCTGATGATTCTGACTTTCTCTGTTGTCTGAATCAGGATCTCTGGTCCCAAAAGTCTCCTCTCACCGACTTCATCCCAACAAATCGGTGATCTGCACTTTCTCCCATACAATGCCTCAAAAGGTGCCATCTTAATACTTGCCTGAAAGCTGTTATTATAAGAAAACTCAGCTAGATGAAGATGGTCTTCCCAGGAACCCTTGAACTCAATCATGCAGGCCCTTAGCATATCTTCAAGGATCTGGATAGTCCTTTCAGATTGTCCGTCTGTCTGAGGATGATATGATGTACTGAATTTCAGACGAGTTCCCAAACTTTCTTGGAGACTTTCCCAGAAATGAGATCTAAATCTGGTGTCTCTGTCTGAAACAATACTGACTGGAACTCCATGAAGACGAACTATCTCCTTCATGTACTTGTCTGCCAGAACCTCTGTTGTCTGACCTACCCGAAATGGTATGAAGTGAGCTGACTTGGTGAGACGGTCAATGATTACCCACACAGCATTATTACCTTTGGGACTGCGAGGCAATGCCGTGACAAAATCCATGGTGATGTGCTCCCACTTCCATTCGGGTATTGGCAAAGGTCGTAGAAGTCCGGCTGATCTCTGATGCTCTATCTTTATCTGCTGGCACACCAAGCACTTGGCTACATACTGAGCTATCTCCCTCTTCATAGCATTCCACCAAAACTGCTTCTTGATGTCCTGATACATCTTGTTTCCCCCCGGGTGTATGGAATATGCTGAACTGTGTGCTTCCTCTAAAATCTTCTGTCTGACTTTTTCTTGGGGAACACAAAGTCTGCTACAAAATATAGAGCACCATCTGGATGAATACAGATATCAGTCCTCAATCCAGCCTCTACCTGATCTCAGAATTTCTGTAATCTGGGATCTCCCTTTTGAGCTTCCTTGATCTCATCTATCAATGCTGACTGAATCTGTAAAGTCATGAACTGTCCTGCCTTCTCAGTTCCTCGAACTATCATCAAGTCCAATCTGATGAAGTCTTGAATCAACTCCTTCTGCTGAGTGAGCTGGACAAGCACTCTATTCTCTGGCATCCTGCTCAGTGCATCTGGAACTGTATTGACCTTGCCTGGATGATATTGCAAGTCAATATCATAGTCCGCCATAAGTTCAAGCCACCTCCTCTGCCTCATGTTCAACTCTTTCTGTGAGAAAATATATTTGAGGCTCTTGTGATCCGTATATATCAACACTTTATCTCCCAGAAGATAGTGCCTCCAGATCTTCAAGGCAAATATCACAGCTGCTAGCTCCAAGTCATGAGTTGGGTAATTCCGCTCATGAGTCTTCAGTTGCCTAGATGCATATGCTATAACATGATCATGTTGCATAAGTACACATCCCAGGCCTTTCCTGATGCATCACTGAATATGACCATCCCTCCTCTTCCTGAGGGAGTCTTCAAGATTGGAGCTGAAATGAGCCTCTGCTTCAATTGCTCAAATGCTGCGGTACACTCTTCTGTCCATAAATACTTCTCTCCTTTCCTGGTGAGCTTGGTCAACGGGGCTGCAATCCTAGAGAAATCCTGGACAAAGCGTCTGTAATATCCGGCTAGTCCAAGAAAACTCTTAATCTCAGTCACCGTCCTCGGAATCGGCCAATCTCTCACTGCCTGGATTTTGCTGGGATCAACTGAAATTCCTTCTGCTGAAACCATGTGTCCAAGGAAGGCTATACTGTCCAACCAGAACTCACACTTGCTCCTCTTAGCATGAAGTTGCTCCTGCTGGAGAGTCTGCAACACAATCCTCAAGTGTTCTGCATGCTCCCTGTAGCTCTTTGAATAGATCAAGATGTCATCTATAAACACCACAACGAACTGATCCAAATAGGGCGAGAACACTCGGTTCATCAAATCCATGAAAACTGCAGGGGCATTGGTGACTCCGAAAGGCATAACTAGAAACTCATAGTGGCCATAACGGGTCCTGAATGCAGTCTTCTGGATATCCTCTTTCTTCACCCTCAGCTGATGGTAATCCGATTGTAAATCCAATTTAGAGAATACACGGGCTCCATGAAGCTGATCAAACAGATCATCAATCCTTGGTAAGGGATACTTGTTCTTGATGGTAACTTTGTTCAATTCTCTATAATCAATACAAAGCCTCTTACCACCATCCTTCTTGTTCGCCAATAGCACTGGAGCTCCCCATGGTGAAGTACTTGGTCTAATCAATCCTTTGTCTGAGTATTCCTGCAGTTGCTTCTTCAGAATCTCTAACTCTGTCGGTGCCATCCTGTACGGAGCCTTGGATATAGGAGCTGCTCCTGGAACTGTGTCAATGGAGAACTCGATCACCCTGTCAGGTGGCAGTCCTGAGATCTCAGCAAACACTCCTGGGAATTCATCCCACACGGTACCTTCTGCTTCTGAACCTCCGAAGTAGTCATCCGAGTCTTTCCCTTGGTAGACTTCACTTCTCCACTAAATTGGAACTCCGGTTGATGAGGGATTCTGAAATTAATTTTCTTCTCCCTACAATCAATAACTGCATGGTACTGACTGAGCCAGGTCATGCCTAAGATTACGTCGTACCCTTTGGTGTCTAGTACGATCATATCTATGGCCAAGATTTTATCACAAAGTTCTACTGGACAATCAATACAAACTCTAGAAGATATGACTACTCCATTCCCTGTACTAATCTCCCATTTGTGGTCTAAAGATCTAACAGGTATAGAATGCAAAGCCACAAAATGGTCCGAGATATAACAATGGGATGCACCTGAATCGAAGAGAGCTAAAACAGGTTTTGAAAAAACTCTGATGTTACCTGTTACCACTTCCTCTGAAGCCTCAGCCTCTTCTGCAGTCAGATTGTAAGCCTGACCTCTACCACGCCCTGCTGTAGTCCTGGCTCCTCTCTGGACTGGGCGAACAACATGCTGTGGAGGAAGGGAAGAGCTCTCCTCATCACTGGTCCTTGGTTCCTCTGGCCAAGTGGCCCTGGAAGTGCCCTCTGTCCATTCGGTCCTTGAGGTGCCGGCAAAGCTTGGTTGGCAAACCCAATTCTCTTGTGTGGACAGGTCTCTACTGCATGGTCTCGGGACCCACACACCAAACACAATCCATTTGCCCTACGGCAATTCTGCTGAGAATGACCTGGTTTCTGGCAAAAGTTGCAGATAGGACCTGGTCGAGCCATCTGGTAAGGAGCTGGTCTGAATGGTTGCCTTGCCTGAACCTTTGCTGCTCTGTATGGGCCTCCTCTTCCCATTGGTACAAACGGCCTCTTCATGGCCTGGTTCCTCATCTGGTTCTTTTGCTTCTTCTCTAACCCACGCTCCACCTCTCGAGCTATGGTGAGAACCTCTGAATAAGTCTTCAGTTGCTGGGGCATCAAGAAGACCTGTATGTCCATCTGCAGGCCCTGCTGGAATCTGCTTGCTCGCTTCTCCTCATCCGTTACCATGTACGGCGCGAAGCGGCTAAGTCTAAGAAACTCCGCGGCATACTCATCCACGGACTTGTTCCACTGCTGGAGTCTGATAAACTGCTCTTCCATATCTTTCTGAGCAGTAGCAGGGAAGAATCTGCTGTAAAAACTCTTGGAGAACGTGTCCCAGGTGACAGGCTTCTCCAATCTGGCCTCTTCAGCGAGCCACCAAGTTCTGGCTACATCTTTCAACTGAATCTTGGCGACCTCAACTTGGTTCTCCTTTGGTACCCTGGCTGCATTCAGCAGATCTGTGGTGTCTGTCAGCCATTGTTCAGCATCCAGGGGTTTCTCTTCACCCGTGAATATGGCTGGCTGCAACCTTCTGAAATCTGAAATGTTCCCCGGCCTCTGTTCTTTGGAGCTGTCAACTCTTGTCGGAGAAGCTCCGTCTGCTGCTGCTGGTTCTCCATCATGGTCTGAATGACCCTCAAAATATCCACATTCTCTCCCGTGGGTCCATTCGAAGCTTGCCCGAGTGGTTACGGCCCGTCCTTCGCTCCATACCGAGTTAGGAATAGAAAACTGGAATTTGAAAACAATTGGAAGGAGTTTAGGATACAAGGGAATGAATCGAGGAAGGAATCAAGAAGGACTTAATAACTTTGTATATTGTAGTTGGCATTAGCAAATTTCAGTAATTTGCTGCTTGATTGTACTTTAGGTTTGAGAGCCTAAGCTCTGATACCAACCTGTAACGCCCCGATTCCACGGATACGGGGACGTCACTGCGACGTATATACGTAGGTCATAAATTGCCCCACGTATATACGCTAAGCATAAAAGTACAACAAGATTTCAGAGTACAACACAAAGCGTGGTATATTCTTATGCCAACTCAAGATATACACATACAAGGTTATCACAGGATATTATAAAGTATTACACATTACATGTGTATTACATCATAACCAAGTCCAAAAGAGATATATACAAATATGTATACAAAAAGCTCACAAGCAGAAAGAAGATCTCGTGAGTCAAAAGGTAAGTCTGGCACGAGGGGACTGGAACTAGTCCGCCTGCTCACTAAGGTAAGCTTGGTCCTCTGTGGATGGCTCCACTTCGTTCCAAGCTTCGGAATCTGAATGTGCAAATCCAAGGAGTCAAGACATATAACAATAAACAAACTATAGCCAAGTGGCTAAGGGACATGAATAAGGAAGGATGAAACAGTTATAAGGAATATCAACTAACAAGTATGAAAAGCATGAAGAGATAAAATCCTGATACAATGAATCTACAGTTAACGTCTTATTATTATTACTTGTCTTACTGGGATATCTAACTATGTGACCCAGCGTCCCAGAGCACATAGATCCATATCCTAGTAAAGCAGGTTGTTATTGGAAACAGCGGTTGTATCGACGAACTATGTTTACAGTGGGTCCCGTGCATACCCGGGACCACGGTCCAGGGTGTTCCGTTGCTTGATGACGGAACCAGCCGCAAGGCCTATCAGGAGGGACTTATGTATGCCCTTGTCATGACAGTATTCAGGAATAGGGAGCAAGCACTCCCCTCGGTCCCCTGGAGGCCCTCAGGTCAGACCGGAAATATAATTGTACAATATACCTAATGCCACTGTAAACACGAACACATATCGATATCCGCATGTTTCCCCCGACCCATGTGTAAGTTGGTCCATTTTATACAAAAGTCAAGTGCATCATGCTTGGTTTAAGAGATAGCATGATAAAAGGTGATATTCACTATTTAACAAGTCATGAAGCGAGAATATGTAATAACAAGTCATGAAGTAACAAGTGGTGAGATCCATCAAGTAACATGTCATGTAATATCAGTTATGAAGCATGAACAGGAATAATATGTCACACATGTATCAATGATAAGATCAAATTCAGAAAAGAAATCAACTAAATCAAACAGTCAGAATTAGTCGACTAGTTGGAAGGGTAGTCGACTAATAAGGGTCTTAAGTCGACTAATAGTCTAGATGAGTCGACTAAAACTGGGAAACAGAGAGTTGGGTTCTGTTTCAGGAAAAGTTAGTCGACTAGGGTTGTAAGGGTAGTCGACTAACAGGGAACTACTAGTCGACTAACGGATACTTAAGTCGACTAAGTCTGTAATACAGAGAGTTGATGTTTTATTTCAGGAAAACAGGAGTCGACTAGGGAGGAATGGGTAGTCGACTAGGGGTCCTAAGTCGACTAATATTTTGGATGAGTCGACTGGAACCGAGAGTTGGGTTTTCTGGTTCAGGAAAGATTAGTCGACTAGGGTCAAGAGAGTAGTCGACTAGTGGTCTCTAGTCGACTGGTAATTTGGTCTAGTCGACTAAAACTGTGAAATCATGAAAGTCTACGTTTCAAAACAGATGGGTTAGTCGACTAGTCCCTAGGTCAAGTCGACTAATCGTGGGAAAACAGTGACAGAACAGATTTTCTGGTGGTTGTGTTTGATGGTTTAAAAATGTGATTTTGATGTCATATGTGTACAAGATATGAAGGCACAATTACAATAGGAATTTATCAAGTCTTGGTGAGTAAAAATACTCACAAGGAAAGGTTATGTGAAGCTTCTACGAGTTCCGAATGATCGTTGACGACAATATCACCAACTAGGTCTTTGGCGATACTTCCGATGAAGAGATATGCAATCCAAATTCAAGGGTTGTAGTTGATTGAGAAGAAGATGAAGACTTTGAGGTGGTTTGGAGTTAGGGTTTGAGATGGAGAAGAAAATGGTGAAGGCTAATCTCTTGGTGAAGTGAAGAAAAGAGAAAAGAATTGTAAAGGAAGAGATTATATAGGGTTTGATTTTGTAAAGGAGGTGAAATAATGTAGAAAAGAGGGGGTTTTGTGCAAATAGGGGAGATGAGTTGTCTCCCTTAGCCAATGGTGGCCGGCCATGGAAGAGAGAGAGAATGAGGGCATTAATGGTAGAAGAGTGTGGAACTTGGGATATTTGTGGAAAAATTGGAATTGTTGAAATTTTGGAAATTAGGAAATTCTTTGGCTTGTGAAAGAAGAAAAATAGAGAAAGGGAAAAGGAAAAGAATTTGATAAATGAAGATATTTTCTTGATCTCCAAAAATGAAAATATCAGAAACACAGGTTCCTGGGTTTAAGTCTAAGATGCGGAAAACATTTCGGAAAATACCGAAATCGTCCGAAATTCAAGTATCTCGGAACGACTCGTAAATTTCACCAAAAATCAATAATAATATATGAAAACTAATAGTGAAACCCTTTTTAAGAAATACTTTATAGTTTTAAAACTAAAAATCCCGGAATCAGTTATCTACCGACTCCGTTAGAATTTTCATAAATTCATAAAATTCTCAGAAAAAGTATTTAGATAGAAAACAGGATTCTAAGAAATAAAGCCTAAAGGACTTTCTAGAAATTCCTAACTGTTTGGAAAATAAAAATTCGGGAATCGATCAGTGACACTGGTCGACACCGGTTTGAAGAAATTCATTTTAATTCAGGAAAAATCCAGAAAATCATATAAAATCTAATATATTAGAAAATGATATTTGAAATTGAAATCGGTCAAATACAGGAAGTAAATCGAAAAATACTATCGAAAAGCTGAATACGCAACTAAGTACGTATTCTAGAAACGGGGTATTACAGGTAGTTAGCCGACGAGGGGCTCGGAGGTAGGGGTGGTGGCGTGGTAGGTTAGGGGGAGAGAGAACGTGAGTTAGTGAAAGAGAGTGAGAAATATTTTGTGGGGTGTTTAATTAAGGGGAGTGTTGGGGTTTTTAAATTAACTTAGGTCGGTTAATGGAACTGTGTAGATGAATGAAAAAAATAGAAGAAGATTTGAGATTATCAGTAGTATTTATAAAACTTAGGGTAGAAGTAATAAGAATTTTAGAATTAGTTAGATTTAATTAATATTAAATAATTGGGTTAGAATTTGACTAAGTTCGAACAGATCTAAAAAATTCTGTAAAATAAAAAATATTACCCGGAGGATGAATGTGAAATCAGATTTTAAAAGTTCAATTTGATTTGAAAATGAAAACCTGAAATCGATTAATGATATCGGTCAATACTAGTTTTTGGACAAATTTTGACTAACTGTGAAAATTCCCAAAAATACGCTAAAGTAGACATTTTGATTTTAAGGAATAATTTGAAAACAGATTCTTAAAATTTAATTCTGATTGTAAATTAAAAACCATAAAGTCAATTATCGATGTTGGACACCACCGAATTCGGAGATTTTCTAAAATAATACAGAAAAAATTTCAGAAAATTTTAGAAAAATCTAAAATATTGAAAAATGATTTATGGAACTGAAATTGGCTTAGTCTGACTACTAGAAATGTCAAATCAAAGACATACACCGTATCGAGTACCGATAAAGTGACACGTATATCTAAAGCTGGGGATTACACTTCTACCCACCTAACAACAAAAATTTCATCCTCAAAAATTAACTAGAATACAAATGTAACATGCTAGAAGCAAACTAAAATTAATGAAGTAATACCTGAGGGTCAGAAAACAAGTAAGGGTATTTCTCTCGAATTTCTTCCTCCAACTTCCATGTGGAACTCTCGGTGAATTAGGATCCCAAGCTACTTGAACTAAGGAGATCACTTTGCTCTTGAGGACATTTTCTCTTCGATTAAGTATTGCCACCGGCTGAACTTCATAGGTTAAATCCGGTCTTAATGTCAGTTCTGAATAATCAAGAACATGTTTCTCATCAGATCCATATTTTCAGAGTTGAGACACGTGAAATACATCATGCAACCCTTCGAGGGTGGGAGGTAAAGCCAATCTGTTGGCCATTACACCAATTCGCCCCACAATCTCGAATGGCCCAATATACATTGGACTCAACTTTCTTTTACTTCCAAATCTGATAACACTCCAATTTGGTGATATTTTCAGGACACATGATCTCCAACCACATATTCCAGGGTCTCCTTTTGGAATTGGCCCAGTTTCACTGCGCGACCGTGTGCAGCCTGAAGATGCTTCCTGATCTGTGCCACTTTATCCACCGTCTGGGTAATCAATTCCGGCCCAAGTAACTTTCTTTTACCAATATCATCTCAGCACACTGGTGATCTGCACTTTCGGCCATATAGGGCTTCAAATGGTGCCATCTGTATATTGGCTTGATAGCTGTTATTGTATGAGAATTCGACCAAATGTAAATGATCCTCCCAAGATCCCTTAAAATCTATAATATAGGCTTGGAGCATATCTTCCACAACTTGTATAGTTCTCTCGACTACCCATCTGTTTGGGGATGATAAGCAGTACTAAATTTCAACTTGCTGTCTAGACTAGCCTGTAAACTCTGCCAGAAGTGAGATAGAAATCTTGTGTCATGCTCCGATACAATACTCACTGATACCCCATGCAATCGTACTATCTTCTGCATATATCTCTCTGCCAAAGTTTCAGTGGATCGACCTACTCTAAAGGATATAAAATGAGTGCTTTTGGTCAGTCAGTCTACTATCACCCAAATAGCATTGTAACCCTTCAAACTTCCTGGCAGTGCAGTTACAAAATTTATAGTAATATGCTCTCATTTTCATTCAGGAATAGGAAGTGGGTGTAGTAAACCGGCAGTCCTCTGATATTCGGTTTTGACTTATTGGCACACCAGATATTTAGATACAAATCTGGCTATATACCTTTTCATCTCATGCCACTAAAAGTGTTGCTTCAAATCCCGATACATCTTTGTTCCACCGGGGTGAATACTATAAGAAGAATGTGAGCTTCTGCGAGTAACTATTGTCTAACATCTCCCTTGGGCACAAGTAACCTGGCACCATATCTCAGAGATCTATCCTCATTAATAATCAAGTCAGTTCTCAAACAAGCTTCAACTTGTTTTCGAAATTTTTGGAGCTGCTTATCTCCGATCTGAGCTTCTTTTATTCTATCTATCAATGAAGTCTGGAGTTGTAGTGCCATAAAATGGACGAGTTCTCCAGGTATAATTATTTTCAAGGTTAATCTTCTCATCTCTTCTATTAAACTCTTTTGTTCAGTGAGGATCATGGCGGTCGGTCTCCTACTTAGAGCATCTGGCACCACATTCACTCGTCCTGGATGGTACTGGAGATTAAGGTCATACTCTGCTATAAGTTTCAACCATCTCCTATGTCTCATATTTAACTCTTTTGAGTGAAGTTTTTTTTCAGACTCTTGTGGTCCGTGTAAATCTCCACCCGAGTCCCCAGTGAATGCTGTCGTCAAATCTTCAGGGCGAATATAACAGCCGCCAACTCCAAGTCATGAGTCAGATAGTTCTTTTCATGTGACTTGAGCTGTTTTGTGGCATAGGCCACCACTCTGTCATGTTACATCAGCACACAATCAATTCCCTGTCTTGAAGCATCACTGTATATAACAAAATCATCTGACTGATCTGAAATAGTAAGAACTGGTGCGGTCATTAATCTGTGCTTTAGTTCTAAAAAGGGTGCTTCACACTATTCTGTCCAAACAAATTTTTTCCTTTATTAGTAAACTGTGTTAGAAGTATGGCAATCTTTGAAAAATCTTTTACAAACTTTCTATAATATCCTGCCAAGCCAAAGAATTGTTGCACCTCTATTATCGATTTAGGGGTCGGCCATTTTTCTATTACTTCCACCTTCTTTGGATCTACCGATAGTCCTTGCCCTGAAATCATGTGCCCAAGAAAATCAACACTTTCCAACCAATAGGCACACTTGCTCAATTTTCATATAATTGCTTTTCTCTCATAATCTGCAGCACTATTCTCACATGCTCAGCATGCTCTCTCCGATTTTTGGAATAAATGAGGATATCATCAATGAAAACTATCACAAATTTATCCAAGTAAGGAGAAAACACTTTATTCATCAAATCCATGAAGACTGCGGGAGCATCAATGAGTCCAAAAGGCATTACTAAGAACTCATAATGTCCATATCTTGTGCGAAAAAAAGTCTTCGGGATATCTGATCCTTTCACCTTTAACTTGTGATAAGTAGAATAAAGATCCAGTCGAGAAATATTATTGCACCATATAGTTGATCAAATAAATCATCAATCCTGAGAAGAGGGTACTTGTTCTTTATAGTCACCTTGTTGAGCTCTCTGTAATCAATACATAATCTCTGTGACCCATCCTTCTTATTGACTAGCAATACGGGGCTCCCAATGGTGATGTACTAGGTCTAATGAACCCCTTACTCTGAAGATCCTGAATCTGCTTTTTCACCTCCACCAATTCTACTGGTGCCATCCGATACGGTGGCTTGGAGATTGGAACAGTACCAAAAAGCACATCACTCGTGAACTCAACTTCTCTATCTGGAGGCAATCCTGGCAAATCCTCAGGAAATACATCCAAAAACTCCCTCACAACTTCTGGAGCGGTTTGATGATTTATCTCTAAGATAGCTAAAGTCCCATCTGGAACTATATCCGAGTGTGTCACCTAGTCAAACAGTTCTGCCTTCTCCAGGAAATTTGAATTCCAGCTGATTAGGAATCTGAAACACCACACACTTCTTCTGACAATATATAACTGTATGTACCCGACTAAGCCACTCCATACCCAGTATGATGTCAGAATCATAGTTATCAATCAACAAGAAGTTCGTGATAAACTCCTTGTTACATATAACTATGGGATATTTCGAACACACCTTGTTACACAACATCACCCCATTCCCAGTGCTAATAGTCCAACCCCAATGTACAGTGTCACAGGGTATATCATGCTTACTCATGAACTTAGATGAAATAAAGGAGTGAGTAGCAGCAGAATCAAAGAGAACATAAGTAGGAACAGAATGCACTAATATAATACTTGTGACAACTTCTCCTGAGACATCTGCTTGATCAACTGTAAGAGTATAAGTCTTGCCCTTTCCTCTAACTGGTCCCAGTGACTGATCCTTGCCCTTAGAAGCCTGCTGATACATCTACTACTGGGGAGGCAGAGGCTGTCGAGGCTGAAAAGGAACCATCGATCTTGACGGCCCTGACATCAGCTGCTTCTGTTGTTCTGCTGGAACTGATACTACCTCTCCTGAAAATTATTGATTGCGGGGGTACTGACTAATGCGATGCTCGCATGATCCACAAAGTAAACACAAGTCATGAACCAATATACACTCATTTATATTATGCCCCCACCTTGTAACAATATTTACACACAACCATCTGAAACCGAGGCAATGTAGCCATTGTCGTTTTGGGGGTGTTGCACCAACTTGTCTGATCGAAGCCCCTCCAGAAATCTGCCCAATCGGGTGTTTTTGCATCCTTGTAATCATCCCACTGAGCTGCTCTTGTTCCCTGTAAAAAGAAAAAACTTCTGTGAAAGTCTTATATTCGAATGATATGACATGTCGCTGAAGCTCTAAACGCAACCCCTGCTGAAATCTCCTGGCCTGATTCTCCTTAGTAGACACCATATATGAAGCAAATTTGTTGAGTTTAAAAAATTCGGCAGCATACTCATCAACTCTTCCCAACCAATCTCAGATTTATAAATTTTTGCTCCATTTCTGTTTTGACCGTGTTAGGAAAGAACTTCGCCAGAAACACCTCTGAAAATGTCTTCTAGGAGACAGGTCTCGACAAATGACTCTCCTCTGTAAGCCACTAAGTACGAGCCACTCCCGAAAGTTATATTTTCACTACATCTACCCGATCCGCCTCTGGAATTCTAGCTGCCACCAATAAGTTCTCCGTGTCAACAAGCCACTGCTCCGCATCCAGATGGCTTTCTTCTCTGGTGAAAACTGGAGGATGGAGTCTCCTGAAGTCAGACATATTACCCGTCTAGCCTGACTTCCAGAAGCAACTATCTTCTCCAGTATAACTGTAACTCGCTTATTCTGTTGCTGCTGGGACTCCAACATTAACTTCATGAACTCCACTGACTCTGTAGGCCCTCAGTAACATGTTGAACCATCTGTTTAATAAATACCAGATTAGAGTCGAGACTAGGATGAAACAATTCATTTCTTAATTATGGACTTATATGTTCATATCATGTATTTTGTTACATATCAGCAGTAAAATGCCACATCCAGGTCTACAGGTAAAAGCTAGGTTCGAAAGGCTGGGGTCGCATATCGCGAACCTTCTAAGCGCTCAATTCAAAACTAAGCTCTGACACCAATTAAAACCATGTCACACCCCACTGCTCAAAATACAATATATCATTATGTGACATGATCGGCGACATATATGCACAGGATGAAAGTCCTGCAGCTACACATTAAGCCTTCATAGACTTGTACAATTACAATAATAAAGTAAGAACACTGTTGATATGATATATATATCACATGTAACAAGAGAACATAACACAGTACTGTTACCAAAAATAGAGTACAAATGAGTCCATCAGCACATTATGAAATGTACAGGAGTATCCAAGTAACATGTAACGGGAGTAAACAATATAAATACATGAATTTATCCCAGCTATCTTCATAAGAACATACACAATATACCATAACTATCACTGATAACCAAATAAGACAAGTCCATGCTCAGATATACTACATAATCCTTCAGAGGTGGGCAACATATCAGGAATAGCCATAATAACGGTAATCAAATATACCAGTCAACTTATACGACTCCTATAAATGATTTATTTGGTGAAAATAATGAAAATACATATTTACACTTGACTTTTAAGCGAAGTTTTCGTTGTTCCAATCCCAACGGTTCCAAGAACGCGTGTTTTAGACGTCAAACGACCAAGTTATTATCCAAAGCATGGCTCAGGGTCACTTTTATAATATCTGAAAGTTATCTAGGGAGTTAAATAAATTTTTACAGGATTATACATGTAAAAATAATAATTTATGAAGGGCTTTGATGAAATTTACCTTTTTAATCAATGTAGGTTGTGGATTTCAGGTTGCAGGTCAGGTTTGTTTACAAACCCGTTATGGGTTTAGGGTTAACAGCGCAGGAAGCAACAGAAGAAGAAGAAGAAGAGAAAGAGGAAGAAAAAGAGGAGGCCCGAGGGAGGCGGTCTAGCCGCGACTGGGGCTGCCCGCGTGATGGTGGTGGGCAGTGGAGCTCCGACGATCGGCAGGGAAGAGAGAGAGAGAGAGACGAGATAAAATGGAGAGAGGGAGAAGGAGAGATCGTGGCGGACACGATGGAGCGTGGCAGACACGACGGAGCGTGGCGGACACGACGGAGCGTGGCGGAGGGTGGAGGTGGTTGCGGTGGTACTGGGTATGGCACGGTGGCTCCGAGGAGGTTGCGACTGGTCGGAGGTGGTAAGGAGGAGGAGAACGTGGGGTGGTGACAAAAGGGTGGAGAAAGAAAGAGATAGTAAAGGGAAAGATAGATGGTAAAGTTGGAGGCTGGGTGGTGGCAGGGCAGAGCTCGGCCAGTGAGAAGTAGTCGGCCGACGAGGGGCTCGGAGGTAGGGGTGGTGGCATTGTAGGTTAAGGAGAGAGAGAACTGTTGACACTCAAAAAAAGACAAACTCTCAGACAGCTTTTCAACCGGTCTGAACGATGTCTAACTTGTCGACATTTATAAAAGACAAGTCGCAGACAAGCTGACGACCAGTTTCTACCCATTCCCGAGGGACAAATCAGCGACTTAGATTCTACCGATTCATTAAAGCAGACAGTAAGCCAAGGTTGCCTTTGAAGAGACCTAAGCAGGCCTAAGATGCTGAGTTAGTTCAACACTCTCACCATCACATGAGCTCAAGGGGATAGCCTCGCCTGAGAGGCAAAGTTTGTCTAGATTCGCCTTGAAGCTCTCCACAGAGAGCTAATTTACAGCTTCGCCAGAAGCTAATTTAGCTTCGCCGGAAGCTTTCTTGATAGCTTCTCATGAAGCTCTTCATAACTCCACAGAGAGCTAACTTACAGTTTCGCCTGAAGCTAATTACAGCTTCGCCTGAAGCTAATTCTAGCTTTACCGAAAGCTTCCTTGATAGCTTCTCATGAAGCTTTTCATAGCTCCACAGAGAGCTAACTTATAGTTTCACCTTGAGCTAATTACAGCTTCGCCGGAAGCTAATTCTAGCTTCGCCGGAAGCTTTCTTGATAGCTTCGCATGAAGCTTTTCATAGCTCCACAGAGAGCTAACTTACAGCTTCTCCTGAAACTAATTATAGCTTCGCCAGAAGCTTCCTTGATAGCTTCTCCGGAAGAGGTTAGCTCCGTATGAGGAAAGTAACTGCTCCGCTAAGTTAGAGGGGGGAGTTAATGGGTAGTTACACCCATGATCTCTCATTAAGAGGAGCCAATTGAGGGGAGTTAATGGGTAGTTGCACCCATGATCCCTCATTAAGAGGGGCCAATTGAGGAGAGTTAATGGGTAGTTACACCCATGATCCCTCATTAAGAGGAGACAATCAAGGGAATCATAACTCCCTATTGAGCCTATAAATAGCCCACTAGTATGCTAGGCTCAGGGTTTGAAAAGATTCAAGTCCAATAGGCTCATGGTCTTGAAGAAATTCAAGTCCAAGAGGCTTTTTGAAGAGCATAAGCTTCTTTGGTAACTTCAAAGTATAAGCTAACAAGAGATCTACTCTCTCGCTTTCAAGAATTCAGAGAATCACTTCTCTAATCCTACAAGGATAAATTCAGGGTGCTAATACTCTAAGATCATCCCCTTCTCAAGGAATCTCCAGAACCAGGCGAGAAGGAATTCCCAAGCAGTAGCATTCGAAGATCGATCACTCGCATCGTCAACGGGACAAAGTGGTCGCGCGCTATCAGACTCCCACCGGCACATTTTTCCAGAAATCTCAGAGGAGATCTACCTGTAATTTTCTTTCTTTAAAGAGTTACTTGTAATTTCGCTCCTCGATCTCTTTTTGTGAGTTTTTCCCAATCAAATTCAATGGAAAACAAGATGGCGACTCCACTGGGGAAGGTATTCTCTACTATTGAGAATCAAGTGTCGCAATGCGACGATTAGACCTTCAGGTCCATTGCTGAGATATTGGTCATTCACTTTGACCAAGAGAAGTTCGAACAACTTCTTTCTGGGGGTAGTACAAGCCCCCTACATGTGCACAAGGAGGACAGCGTAGCTAAAGCCCCTTTGGCTAACTCTTGAAAATAAGTCTCTGTTGAGACAAATAAGGCTCTCTGCAAACTTATTATAGTCTCAGGCGAAGCTAAACAGATTCTATGCGAGTCTAGCACAGTCTCAGCAGAGACTAATATAGCCCCGCGCCAGGATGTTAACACTATGCGCGAAGCTATAAAGGTTCCTTGTGAACTTAAAACAGCCTCTGCTAAGGCTATGTGGATTGCAAAACATGTTGTCTAATGCGAGGCTAAAGACAGATCTCTTTATTTAGCTTCCTACGAAGCTAAAATAGTCTCTAACTGTAAGGTTATTTCAGCTCTTCACAGAGCTAAGCCCCGCTTGTCCCGCGAGGCTAAGGCTAAAGCGCTTTGTGCTAACAGCGAGACTACTGCAGCCCCGCTTACATCATCAGCATTATTGGGCAGTGCTAGGCTCGCCGCTGGCGACAAAACAAAGCACTAAGTACTAAAGACCTTAGCCGCGAAGTTAAAAATGAAACACCACTGAGTGCTAATAGCGAGGCTATTTCAGCTTCGCTCACAGGAAGAACTTCGTGCAATAGAGCTAAACTCGCCTTCAAAGACATAGCTAAAACAGTAGCTTCACCTTGCGAAGATACTCTTTCAGGGGAAGCTATCCTACCTGTTGGCCCAAAGGCCTTCCACTCTAGTTTTGATGATGATTAACTCATGTAGTTATGTTTACTAATAATCTTGTGATGTTTAGTTTCAAATCTCTAATCAAGATATTAGTTGGTGATTAGCTTCAACAAAGGAGTTTTGAAGCCTTTCACTTGATGATTCCAGAGCCCGAGCATCAAGATCATATATAGCACTCGTTAGAGTCAAGCTCGGTGGATCACAGTTTGGATCGAGTCGATTTGAAGACGGAGTTCGTCAAGAAGACCTCGGTACCTAGTTTAGTTTTATTTTAGATCCATTTGTAAAGGTTAGAATAGTGTGATATGCTCAAGTTCACAACACACACACGTTTTATGTTTTGGATATTGGTTTTTCAGTTTTTGGTTTAACCGATATTGATTTCCATGAATAGATAGATATCAATACAAGTTTACATGGTTTAATGTATATTAGATATGTTCTATATACATGCATGCTTCATATCTTAGACAAACTTATTTTGATATGCCTATTCATGAGTTTTGGTGTTTTGGTATTTTAACAAAACATATTTTTGGAATTAAAGTATATAACATGGATATATGTCTATTTCATGTATATTGGACTTATGTCAACATGCAACATGCCTAAAAGTGTTTAAATATCATGTTTTTGTATTTGGATAAGTTTTGGACAAATGGGATTTCCATTTGAAAAACCAAGTTTGGAAAAATACGGATTTTGGTTTTCGGCGAAATTTCCATAACACAAAAATGGTTCAAAAAGTTTGAAATTTGTGTTGAAATTTTTCACACAAGTTTATATTTCAATGTATTATACTAAAACTATTTTTGTAGATTTTTAAGGATTTTATGAGATTTTTAGAAATAAAAATACTAAGTTTTTCTGACCCAGAATGCCTTCTGCCAGGCTCTGGCGGTCGACCGGGCCGGTCGACCGGACCCAGAGTCGGTCGACCGGACCGATCGACCAACGTGCACAAACTTGTGCACGTTGGGCTGGTACTTGAGCCGGTCGACCGCAGGGTCGACCGACTGTAAGTCCCCCACTCTCGGGTGGGGGCGGTCGACCGGACGGTCGACCGTAAGCAAGGCACGATCGACCGGGCGGTCGACCGGCCAGAGAGCAAAGTTGCTCTCTGGATTTGGGTGATCGACCGGGCGGTCGATCGATGCTCCAACGGTCAAATTTTTGACCGTTGGCGGTCGACCGGGCCGGTCGACCGCCAGCTGCCAGAGCTGTTTTTCAGCTCCAACGGCTAGTTTGGATTGGGGCTTTATATACCCCATTGTTTTGAGTTTTTCTCTAAGATTTTTAGAGCCAAAATTTCTATACTCTCCAGTGTTTTTACAAGCTTTCAAAAAGTGTTTTAAAGCTTAAAGATTTCATCTTATTTTTGTCTTCAAGGGTTTGAAAATATCAAAGAAAAATAGGATTTTGGGATATTATTTTAGATCTTCATTTCTATCATTTTCAAGAAGTTTCCCAAGTAGTTTTTCTTTGTAATTTGATTTCAAAACACCTTGATTTTCACACTTGAGCTATATCTCCTATCCTATTCTATAGGATCATTATTTGTAGGAAATTGTTTGTTGTTGAGGAAACCACCAAGTTGTAAACCCTTTATTTGTTGTATCCCTCTTTGGTAGATTGATTTGGGTTGTGGTTAGCTCCCTCTTGGTAGAGGTTGAGGTTGTGGTTTGCTCCCTCTAGTGAGAGGAGGAGTTGGTGTTTGTATCCCTCTTGGTGAGGTGAATTGTGGTTGTTTGGCTACGAGCCTACCCCTCTTGTGTGAGGTGGTGTTTGTGTTGCCTCGGTGGTGGTTGTATTGATTGGATTGGTGGAGTTCGGTACTCCGGTCTTCGGTAGACCCTTTGTATTGCCTCGGTGGAGGTTGTATTGTTGAGAGAGGAGTTCAGTACTCCTAGTGGATTGGAAATCCTTCTCGGTGAAGGCGGGGACGTAGAGCTCGGTGCTCGAACCTCGAAACACATCTTGTTGTTTGCGTTTGATCCATTGACTCTAAACTCTCTCTCTCTTTATTTTTGTTGTGCATTGATTCATATTGCTTATCATATACATGCTTGTGTGTTTGTGTGCCTCACTTGTGCTTAACCATGAGAGCTTCATATAGCGCCTCAACTCTTAATCAGAGGAATCAAGAGGAGTTAGTCCAGAGTCCTTCACGGGGAATTCAGCTACACTCGTTGGTTGCACTAAGTGTTGTAGCAATTAGTTTTTAATTTTCGCATTTAGTTCATTAGATTAGCGGTACACCTATTCACCCCCCCTCTAGGTGTACTTTCAATTGGTATCAGAGCCTACGCTCCTGATATTTGGTTAAACCACCTAGGAGTGTGATCTTGGTTAGCTAATCTATCATTTACATTTTGCACATATATTGTTTGCACACACCCATGGATTGCTTGTCACCTCCCATGTTTGATGTTTCCAACATTGACATGTGGAAATTTAGGATGTCCTTATATTTGAAAACCCTAGGCTTGCATGTTTTCCTTGCCGCTACCAAGAAATGCTATCTTGGTAATCGCAATCATATAGGGGCCAATGCACTTGCCCTTGAGGCTATTAGAAGCACGCTTAACAAAGATTATCTTATGCTTGTTTCTAATTATGATTCCGCCAGTGTGGAACAAGTTGACTTCCTCCGAGCTACAAACGCCCAACATCATGGAGGATGAATCTAGTGGAGAATCCGAACCACAATGCTTTATGGTCCAAGGGAATGACTCTCTTGAGGTATATTCGAAAACTCAATTAGATAGTGATGATGCTAGTTCTTCATGTGATGAGAATATTGATGCCAATGCCCTGAATGAAGAACTCTCAATTGTATGTGAAAAGTTATTGGAAAAATATAATCTTTTGAAAAAGAAGAGTTTTGAACTTAATAAAGAAAACAAGGATTTATGTTCAAAACTTGATTTGGTTTTGCAAGATAAAGTGGAGATTTCTAATGAAAGGGATTCATTGAAATCTAGACTTGATCTTGTCTTAAAAGAAAATGAATTTTGAAACATAAAAATGATTGTGAAATAATTTAAAGAAAAATGAAAACTTGTCTTCAAAAGTTATTTTGTTTTAAAAGAAAATGATTCTTTAAAAATAAAAATTGCTTCTATATCCAAGGATTTGGAACTTTGTTTAAAAAAAATGAATCTTTGAAAAATAATATGGATTCACATGTTTGCCATGCTAGGATAGTTTCACCTAGTTTACCTATTGCATGCTCCACTTCTTCTCTAATTGAAAAAGATATAAAGTTGTTAAAGAAGAATATGGATTGTTTGGGCTCCACTTTGAGCTATTGTGTTTGAGCCATACACGTTTGGAATCTTTGTTTCGAAAGAAACAAGTTTCATCTATGCATGCACACCCTTCACGGCGTACACATGCTCCTCACGGACACACCCATAACACGATGTATGCTCATGTGTACACTTGTACACATTGTGGACGTAAGGGCCACCTTGCTAAATTTATTATGATAGAATACATGTTTCTAATTTAGCAACTAAGTTTGTTTGGGTTAGGAAAGGAACTAACCCCATGGACCCAAAAGAGTGTGGGTACCAAAGACCACCTCTATTGTATTTGATGTAGGTGTGGGCTCTCGCATGACGTGAGAGCGATGGTGCCTTGAGGTGGATGCGTCCGAGCTTCATGTGGATTATTTGGATGCATCACTTTCAAGGGGAGTTTGGTGGGAGGACCACCTTGGTTTGGAGAGCTAGAGAGGTGCCTTCATCGGTTTTGGGTATCGATCTCTAACTCCTGTTTATATTTACATGTTTTTCATGTCTTTGATTTATAGCATGTCTTGTTTTATTGTTCATTATGCTTATGCCATGTTTATTAGATTAGTGATATACATGTTTAGTTATTTGAGATACCTATGTTTAATATGGACTTATATCTTTGTGTTCTCACTTGTTTTTAACTAATATGTATATCCTAGATCTAATGCATATGCATATACATAATGATCATATGGATGTTTGTGATTTTTGTTTTGATGCTTCATGTTTGTAGATTATTATGTTAAATGCCATGATTATTAGATTCTTGACATGCATGTATAGCATTTGAGATCACCCATGTTTATATGGACCCATATGTTGTGTTCTCACCATTGTTTAGCTATTATGTATATCATAGTTCTAATAGCATGTGGATTTATATAATGATCGTATTTATGTTTATCATGTTGATTTATGTATCGTTTATGCTTCATGTTTTGACTACTCATTTAGATGTTAGTTTTCATTAAAACTAGGATATATACTTGTACATATAGTGGGCCACAAATAAATCTTTTATATGTTTGTACTTGAATGCTTATTTGTACCCATTAGATGTTCTAATATAGTCTAGTTTTGATGATTCATACATTTGACTTGTATTCCCCATTTTGGACATGTTTTATGATCATGTGTTTTCATTTCATGTATATGTTTATTTTGACAAACCTTAAGATATACATGTATACCCTTGAGTCATTTGCTTTTCATGCAAATCTTCATCATGGACTCAATTGTGTTTAGGGATATGTATGTATACTTCTTGTTTTGTCAAAACATACATATGCCTTGAAGTATAAATGCTTTATTGAAAATTTAGTTTTGACGATTTTCATGTTTTCATGTTTAAAGGAATTTCTATTGAGCTTATTGTCTACCTTTCACGATTATGTTCTTCACATTATATTTATACATCACCTTCTTATTTACTCATGTTTTGTTTTCATGAGTCATATTTGTGCTTTATTGACTTTGAGTGTTGGATATCATGTGAGTTTCATGTTTCATGAAAAACATTTTTATTTTATTCCTTGCTTGAAGGATTTCGTGCTAGTTTACAAATTTTTTATATAACTAGTTCGTATTCTTCACATGGTAGAGTTTTCAAACATATTCTATTTTCAAACCTATTTTTGAAAACCCCTACCTTCCACGGGCGGTTGGTGGGCGACCATGCCTTGTATGTTAATATTGAAAATCTTTTAAACATGAGCATGAAATGGGTGGAAAGGATTATGAGTTATACACTTGATATTATTGTTGTTTCAATTGGTATCATTGGATCTTTTCAATGGTATCAATATTGACATTTTTTGTATACTCGTATATTTTTTATGTATGTATGCTTAGACTTCAAATAGTATCAATTTCGATTGGTATCTTATTTTCATACATATATATGTTTTATTTGTGCTTACTATATATATCTTTAAGCACAAATTTTGATTATGATAAGCTTGATTTTAAATGACTATCATATTTCAATTGATTAGTTTTCAATTGGTATACTAATACAAACTTATGCATCGTTTTATTTGGTATTTCATAAAGGGGGAAAAAACTCGTATTTCATCTTTCAATTGGTATTTTATTTACCATTAGTTTTGTATTCCACTCCCATACTTTATGATGAAAAATGATTGAAAATTTAATATTGATTTTTAATTTGATATCATATGCTTATAAAGAAAAATACCTTACAATTGGTATCAAGATGTTATTTGTTTACTTTCATTTGGTATCATGTAATGAAAGATATATATTTTTTCTTTCAATTGGTATCATAAAATGTTTTGAATTGTATTGCCTATATGTAAGGGGAGCTTAACATCTCTTCTATATATAGATTCATGTTGAGTGTATCTTATATTGAGGAGCTTGACAACTCTTCTTTATGCGATACACGTGTGTAGGGGAGCTTCACATCTCCTCTTATGCATTGCATATTATGCGTTATGTGAATTAGAGCTTGTCATCCCTCTTTCATGTAATGCATATATGTAGGGAAGTTAACTTAGCGTCTTCCTCTTCATGAATGTATATCACATATATCCTTTATTGATTTGTTTTATGTCACCCTTTGTTGATTTTTGCTTTTGACAAAAAGGGGGAGAACATTTATTTTTACTTTAACCCCTTTGTTGATGATTGACAAAAAGGGAGAGAAGTATTGGAGAAGTATTACAGTATATATGCATGTTTTGAAAAAAAAAAAAGGATTTATGTTCATGCATAGCAATAAAAAGAATTTGATGTGTTTCTTGCTTGTTTATGCATGTCTATCTCCATGTATTTGCATACATGTTTATAAGCTTTCATTGCATATTTATTTGTTATTGTAATGCATGAGTTAAAGGGGAGCTTCTTTAAAGCTTACTTTAATCCATGCATATATAACTCCATGAGTTTTGTCATCATCAAAAGGGGGAGATTGTTGGCCCAAAGGCCTTCCACTCTAGTTTTGATGATGATTAACTCATGCAGTTATGTTTACTAATAATCTTATGATGTTTAGTTTCAGATCTCTAATCAAGATATTAGTTGGTGATTAGCTTCAACAAAGGAGTTTTGAAGCCTTTCACTTGGTGATTCCAGAGCCCGAGCATCAAGATCATATATAGCACTCGTTGGAGTCAAGCTCGGTGGATCACGGTTTGGATCTAGTCGATTTGAAGACGAGTTCGTCAAGAAGACCTCGGTACCTAATTTAGTTTTTGTTTTAGATCCATTTGTAAAGGTTAGAATACTGTGATATACTCAAGTTCACAACACACACACGTTTTATGTTTTGATATTGGTTTTTCGGTTTTTGGTTTAACCAATATTGATTTCCATGAATAGATAGATATCAATATAAGTTTACATGATTTAATGTATATTAGATATGTTCTATATACATGCATGCTTCATATCTTAGACAAACTTATTTGATATGCCTATTCATGAGTTTTGGTGTTTTGGTATTTTAACAAAACATATTTTTGGAATTAAAGTATATAACATTGATATATGTCTATTTCATGTATATTGGACTTATGTCAATATGCAACATGCCTAAAAGTGTTTAATATCATGTTTTTGTATTTGAATAAGTTTTGGACAAATCGGATTTCATTTGAAAATCCAAGTTTGGAAAAATACGGATTTTAGTTTTCGACGAAATTTCCATAACACAAAAATGGTTCAAAAAGTTTGAAATTTGTGTTGAAAATTTTCACACAAGTTTAGATTTCAATGTATTATGCTAAAACTATTTTTGTGGATTTTTTAAGGATTTTATGGGATTTTTTAGAAATAAAAATACTAAGTTTTTCTGACCCAAAATGCCTTCTGCAAGGCTCTGGCGGTCGACCGGGCCGGTCGACCGGACCCAGAGTCGGTCGACCGGATCGGTCGACCGACGTTCACAAACTTGTGCACGTTGGGCTGGTACTTGAGCTGGTCGACCGCACGGTCGACCGACTGTAAGTCCCCCACTCTCGGGTGGGGGCGGTCGACCGGACGGTCGACCGTAAGCAAGGCACGGTCGACCGGCCAGAGAGCAAAGTTGCTCTCTGGATTTGGGCGGTCGACTGATGCTCCAACGGTCAAATTTTTGACCGTTGGCGGTCGACCGGGCCGGTCGACCACCAGCCGCCAGAGCTGTTTTCAGCTCCAACGGCTAGTTTTGGATTGGGGCTTTATATACCCCATTGTTTTGAGTTTTTCTCTAAGATTTTTAGAGCCAAATTTCTATACTCTCCAGTGTTTTTACAAGCTTTCAAAAAGTGTGTTAAAGCTTAAAGATTTCATCTTATTTTTGTTTTCAAGAGTTTGGAAATATCAAAGAAAAATAGGATTTTGGGATATTGTTTTAGATCTTCATTTCTATCATTTTCAAGAAGTTTCCCAAGTAGTTTTTCTTTGTAATTTGATTTCCAAAACACCTTGATTTTCACACTTGAGCTATATCTCCTATCCTATTCTATAGGATCATTATTTGTAGGAAATTGTTTGTGGTTGAGGAAACCACCAAGTTGTAAACCCTTATTTGTTGTATCCCTCTTTGGTAGAGGTTGATTTGGGTTGTGATTATCTCCCTCTTTGGTAGAGGTGAGGTTGTGGTTTGCTCCCTCTAGTGAGAGGAGGAGTTGGTGTTTGTATCCCTCTTGGTGAGGTGGATTGTGGTTGTTTGCTACGGGCCTACCCCTTTTGTGTGAGGTGGTGTTTGTGTTTCCTCGGTGGAGGTTGTATTGGTTGGATTGGTGGAGTTCGGTACTCCGGTCTTCGGTAGACCCTTTGTATTGCCTCGGTGGAGGTTGTATTGGTTGAGAGAGGAGTTCGGTACTCCTAGTGGATTGGAAATCCTTTTAAGTGAAGGCGGGGACGTAGAGCTCGGTGCTCGAACCTCGAAACACATCTTGTTGTTTGCGTTTGATCCATTGACTCTAAACTCTCTCTCTCTCTTATTTTTTTTGTGCATTGATTCATATTGCTTATCATATACATGCTTGTGTGTTTGTGTGCCTCACTTGTGCTTAACCACGAGAGCTTCATATAGCGCCTCAACTCTTATTCAGAGGAATCAAGAGGAGTTAGTCCAGAGCCCTTCACGGGGAATTCGGCTACACTCGTTGGTTGCACTAAGTGTTGTAGCAATTAGTTTTAATTTTTGCATTTAGTTCATTAGATTAGCGGTTACACCATTCACTCCCCCTCTAGGTGTACTTTCACTACCTTCGCTATAGCCCAAAAGAAAGTCTTCACGGCTAAGCCTAGGGTTTCTAAACCAAGCAGGCTAACATCCAATTCCCTGAGTCTTCATGTTGGATTAGTTAGACCCAGGTAACGCAAACTGCAGAATTATTGAGCAACAAGTGGAAACTCCACTCCGAAGAGAAATTTCACATCTCGCTATCCCAGTGCGGACAAGCGGGGTGTCAGCCTGTGATGGTACATTCCGTTCACTGTTGTTTGGGACCAATCGCCACAACTTCTCCTCCAAGCCAGCAATCGGTGTTCAACCAGCTATCAGTTCAAACTTTTAAGAACCTAAATCTCGAAAGAAGAAGACAGTGAAGGTGCCTCACCTTGCAGCAACCTCTGTCAACATGATAAGCAGAGGAAGGGATCTACTACGATCTCAAAAAGAAAACAGGGGTTCGTACTCCCTCATTCAGTTTTCCAGGGCTCGACTATAGCCCCGGCTTAGGTCAGGTTCTGGTCGAACAAAAGGGTGCCTTTTAAGATACAATACCCTGTAATTATGGACAACCTTCTTCCTCAGAAGCTATATTGCCAGAACTATTGAGACACCATTTCTAATGGTCTGATGATGAAGAAGAAGCCAACGGCTACGCTTCCTCCACCACCATCAACTCTGTGCAGGCAAGGTTTGTATCAGCCAACATGGCTGATAAAAACAATGATGATGATCTCCGTCGTCGCATAAAGGCACAGGAGCAGACTTTCAAGGCCTAACAAGAAACCTTGGATAATATCCAGCAAATATTGCTTCAGCTCGGAACAAACCGGAACAATGATAACACAACTGGTAGTAATCACAAAATAAGCAGAACATCAACAATGAACCTCCAAGACCGATCATTCAAAGGAGGGCTCTTCAATCGATGTCAAAATGATCAAAGGCATCCAGGCTCAGATCGCATCCCTAACCCAAAAGGATGAACTGAAGAAAGTAGGGGCAGTCAGTCCTTACTCCTTGAATGGGATTCAGTCTCAAATCCGTCAAAGTTCAAGCCACCAACGTTGCATTCGTATGATGGTAAGAGCTTGCCAAATCAGCACATTTACTACTTCCGATCGCAAACTGGTAATGTAGTAGGTAATGATGCTATCATGGCCAGACTGTTCATTAGCACCCTAAAGGGGGTAGCCGTTGATTGGTTCAGGAGTCTTCCCGCAGACTCCATCAATTCCTGGCTCGACTTGAAAACCTGATTCCTCTCCCGATTCTACGAGGATGATACCGAGGTGACCATGGACACACTCCTTTCGGCAGTCCAGAAAGGAGGAGAATCTGTACGGGTTTACATAGAGAGATTTAGCAATCTCTCTCATGTGCCCTGCAGGTTTGCCTTTGCCCATATTACTTCATACGTGTAGGCATAACTTCCTTAACAAAGTGGAAGTTCATATGGGCGCCGTCAAAGCCCACACTTGGAAGGAGCTTATTGACAAGCCGAGATAGCTGAAAAATCAGCCAAAAAGTTTGAGACCCCCAAAAGTAGGTGGGGAATCAACAGTAAAAGCTATGACACAGCTGAATCTTCTGATACATTAATATTGGAAGTATATAGAGGAACTCGATCAAAGAAAGGTAACTCCAACAGGACTTCAAAGTATCAGAGATAATACTCCTTCAAAGATGAGCATGTGGTGACACTTTTCTACTTGCTCAACAAAGGCAACAAGCTCAAGTTGCCAGAGCTTAGACGCCCAGACGAAGTGGGACGAATGAATGATCCCAACTATTGTCTTTTCCATAGGATGGTTCATCATCCTACTTGCAGGTGTTATGTCCTTAAAGACAAAATTCATGCATTGATCGAAGCAGGTGTTTTGACTATGAAGTCAAAACATAACAAGGCCACCGCCTAACTCCTATCTTGAAAGGGAGTATTGAAGCAGTCAACTCTTCTTCCAAAAGTCATGGTCTTATCCCATCAACGGTTAAAGCAATGGGACTCAAACCAGTCCAAAGCTAAAGGCAAGTCTTGCAATGTCTCTCGCAGCAGATGACACCGTACCATCAACTCCTCTCAGCAGCTCTGAAGAGAATACAACCGTCTCAACCGCTATTTGATAGCCGACAGGCACTAGGTCTGGCAAATAACTTACGACAGTACAACCAGACCCCGACGAGACACAACAGCCAACAACGTCGAAAAACGCATAGGGGGTTGGAATATGTCATTCCACCAACCAAATGAGGACAACCTTTCGTAGTAGAGGCAGTCTACTAGAGTGGAGCTCATCGCCTAGCGAATCCAAACGGTGACACGCTCCTGATGCCAATCAACGACAAGTGCTATTCATGATCACGTTAACACTATACCTCTGATCAAAGAAATACTATACATGATCAAGTTAACATTACACCTCTGATCATCAAGTTAAACTCGTTTGACTGTTTCATCTCCTCAAGGACTCCTTTTCCACAGGGGGGATCAATTTCAACCATCTCTGCGTTCTTTTTTTGGAAAATCAATTCGGCTTCACGACGATCTTGAATGAGTTAAATTCATCAAAGAAGGTTCGTGATGCATCCTTGCAGTACCTTTTAATGTTTCCGCATTCATGTTCAGATTCGGTAATCAGCTGCAATTAAAGTCTTGATTATGACGAATAAAAGTGAAACTCCACGAGGAATCTCGACTTACTCGATATATTTCCTGTGAAGTTTGTACTCTGTATCTAGACACGAAGATCAGCTGAGAATCAGAGTCTTGATGAACAGAAGATGACGCTCTACGAGGAATGTCGATCTACCCGACAAATTCCCCATGAAGTTTAGACTTAACTCGTTAATCCCAGCGAGAATTTAGAGGTCACCAGTGGAATACAAAAATGTTCACTTCATATTTCTGAAGCCTTCGGTGAATAAGGCTAGAGGAAAATATTGGCTTTTAAGCCCAATATAAAATCCTCAACAACTCATCATGCTGAGGGAAATAGCATGGCTAGCCAACTCAAATGGCAGTTGGTAAAGGCATACCAAATCCGTTGACAGCTGAGGATTTGCTAAAAATTCTAAGGGACATGATCCCGCTTTTCCCACCAAAGTCCCCTACCAATTCCCGTCCATGAAATGGTAGGACCATAAAGGCTGTATTCAATTTTCTAATAACAGATCAGAACTGTCATGCTTAAAGCTCACGCCTCTGACAGTAAAACTTTTTCCTGGCGGATCTTGCTAATATCCCTAGCAGATCAAACTCTACTTGTCACACTCTTTCATAGAATGACAGGTTCACTTAAATTGTTGTTATGTTCAAATACCTCTAACAGTAAATGAATTCTTGTCAAGTTAACATCACACCTCTGACAGGTTGCTTTACAAATCCCCAAGTGGAGAAGCTGTCACGATCACTTCTGACAAAATCTCCTTTCAAATTTCCCAGCAAGGGATTTGGTTGTTACGTTAATGATTACCTCTGACAACTTTTTAGGAAATAATCTCTTACCGAATCCCCACAGAGTTCTTTTTGTCACGTTAATGATTACCTCTGACATATGATCTCTTATGGAATTCATTTTTGACTCTCCAGCAAGTTTCTAAGTAGACTCTCTTCAAAGTCTATTATTTCCCTCTCAGTCCCAATGGACTTTCTGGTTGTCACGTTAACAATACACATCTGACAATTTCTTTCAAATAATATCCAAAGGAGATATCAATTTTCAACGGAGTTTATCATCAAGTCTTATTTCCCCCAAATGGGATTATTTATTTTACCGTCACGTCCAGTCAACAACCTCTGAATGGTAAAATCTTGAGCTTGATGGTTTCTCAATCGGTTATGTCCATATTACCTCTGAACTAACAGATAATCAAGTCTCATCTTTCAGTCCAGTAGGGACTATCTTTTTGTCGTTATGTTCAGTCAACCACGTCTGAGCGGCAGGGCTCTGAGTCTAGCAATCGGGTATATCTATATTACCTCTGAATCGACGAATGCCTAGATTCCTCCTTTGTATGGTACTCTAACTGTCATGTCCAGTCAACCATCTCTGAACGGATGAGTTCATAACTTTATTCTCCATCCTCTATCAAGGCTGGGAGTTCTTACTGTCATGTTAACATAAACCTCTGAACAGCGGATTGCAAGTCTGAGACCCTTAATCGTTATGTCCAGTCAACCACCTCTGAACTAACAGGAGCCCAGATTCAATCTATCTCAGCAGTCCTTTATAGGTTAGCTGCTAAGTTAATGCGACTACCTCTGGCAGCAGATTTGGAGTTTAGTGTGTCTTAGTCTATCATGTCCAGTTTATCACCTCTGAACAGACGGGTCCCTAAAATCGAATTCACCTCCATTTTGTCATCATGTTCAAATCATTACCTCTGAACGACAAAATTCTAAGCTTGGTGGCTTCTCAATCGGTCATGTCCAGTCAATCACCTCTGAACTGACAGATAACCAAGTCTCCGCTTTTTGTTTACTGTTATGTCCAGTTCGTCACCTCTGAACAGTAACATTCCGAGTTTGATAATTCTAATCAGTTATGCCCAGTACGTTACCTCTAAACTGATGAATATCCAATCTCACCTTTCTTTATCGTTATGTCCAGTTCGTCATCTCTGAACGACAAGGCTTCGTGTCTGGTGATTCCTAATCAGTTATGTCCAGCTCGTCACCTCTGAACTGACGGATATCCAGATCTAACTTTCTAGACCGGTAGGGACTCTTCTCGCTGTTATGTCCAGTTTACCACCTCTGAACAGCGAACCCTCTTTTCTAGCTATTCCTAACCTGTTATGTCCATATTACCTCTGAACAGACGGATTCCTAGATCTGCTTCCCTTTGTCACTAGTGAGTTCTCATACTCAGACATGATTATATCATGTTCCTAACCTCTGAGTAATTTTCAGTCAAAGTTCTAATTTCTTTAGGGAATTCTACTTGGTGAATGCTCTCTCTTTGAACACCCGAGGCAATTCAAAATATTTCGAAATCCAAACCATCCCATTACGGATTTACGAAAACTTGAAGGGGGTCTTGTTGACACTCAAAAAAGACAAACTCTCAGACAGCTTTCCAACCGGTTTGAACGATGTCTAACTTGTCGACATTTATAAAAGACAAGTCGCAGACAAGCTGACGACCAGTTTCTACCCATCCCCGAGGGACAAATCAGCGACTTGGACTCTACTGATTCAGTAAAGCAGACAGTAAGCCAAGGTTTCCTTTGAAGAGACCTAAGCAGGCCTAAGATGCTGAGTTAGTTCAAACACTCAGCATCACATGAGCTCAAGGGGAAAGCCTCGCCTGAGAGGCTAAGTTTGTCTAGATTCGCCTTGAAGCTCTCCACAGAGAGCTAACTTACAGCTTCACCTGAAGCTAATCTAGTGATTGAAGCTTAAACCTGCACATAAAATACAAAACTTTAAAACTTCAACATGGAGATGTGCAAGTGCTCAATTCTTACCGCTATAGAAAGTGGTTATGCGGATCGTGATCCACAAGGAGGTTTGCGATAGAAGCGTTCAAGGTTTTTTTTTTATTGAAATCTTTATGAAGACAAACGAAAGTTCTTCTTTGTTTAAAGAAATGAAAATGAAACGAGTTATGTTAAAGTTAGAAAGAAAACGGTAGAATGAGAAGGTGGAGAAAATCAGAAAACGACTATGTACAAATGAATTGGAAAAGAAAGATTTGGAAGATGTGGTATTGGTGATTTAATCTATAGAAATAAAAGAAAAGAAAGAAAAATAATTACTTACCTTCTTTTTACCAAAAGCTTACCTTGAGTCTTTAGCGAAGATGTTACCTTGAAATGGAGGCAATCAGCGTATAGCCCATAAGAGTTGATTATTGGTCTCTTCCACATTACATCATCAAGACAACTCAAGCATGAAATGATACAGAGAGACTCACATCCATCGTCATGAGCTATCGTGGCACTCACAAAGACAAGGCTCTTTCGATACTTTTAGACTCACTTGGAAGACAATTGTACCAAAAGAAGAGTGAAGTAGAAAAAAGAAGAAGAAGAAGAAAGAAAACTAAAACGAAGTACATACAAAGAGAGAATACAGATTTGATTTCATAACGATAAAGAAAAGAAAGAAACCTTACACCGGTGTCACTCTCAGCACAAGCTTCATTATTGTTCTTCTATGAAAGTCTGATCTCCTCTGAATTACATAAATGAAAACTAAAATTACATGAAAAAGAAAAAAAAACCTATACTAAGAAATGGAAAACTTGGCTAAATCCTATCTCTGCATGGTCGTCCCATTTTCAGTGCAAATATTGCCTTTTTATAGGCAAAAAACCCAACCTACAGGATCCCGGGAAGATTGGGGGAGCAAACGCTCCCCCTAACTTGCTAACTAAGCCGCGAAAACGCGGCTTTGGCCGCGTTTCTGCGGCCAGGGTGTGGCCAGGTGGCCACACCCTGTTGGTGGGTCTCCCCGGCATCTCGTTCTGTCTTTATCTTGGGTTGGATTTGCAGTTTAGCTCCGAGATTTTGAAGAAATGGCCGTTGATCTTTGCTTCAACCGATCGATTCTGAGAGGATTCTTCTCAACCGGTTTTCAACCTCTTAATTTTGTCCTGATTCACTGAGTTCGAATTAATTCTGATTTAATTCAGAATTTGGTGGGCTTTTGGGCTCATTTCTCTTCACTCTCCTTAAGGAATGGGCCTGCAAATAAATTAACATTTAATTAGGACAATGCAGATTTTATTCTATAATAAGTATGAAAATATGATACTAAATGTGCAACATTAGCGACCAATCACACCCCCATACCTATCTTTTGCTCGTCCTCGAGCAAAACAATTAAACTATACTGAGGATTATTAGACCACTTTCGCAGGTCACGCGATTGCACTGAGCATGTGCAACAAGCCGTTAAACCTCTAGGTTTCCCCTAGAGGACGAGTTTTGTCTCGTGAGGGTTTTCAGCGGATTGTACCCACAAAATCCATAAAGAAAAAGAAATAAAGAGTTAGTATTTTCGAAAAGCATTTTGAAAGAGAAAAATATTTGAAATATAATTGTAAGATTTAAGCAATCTATAAGTTATAGGAAGACTAAATTTTTCATTCCTAAACTTAGTCTCTATTCAAAAATTTGTTATCAATCAAAGTAAGGAGTCAAATTGTACTTCTCATCTAGTCTATTACTTTACCCTAAGTCATATGCACCTTGTGATTGTGAAAATTTTGACTAAGGGTTCATTAACTCTAACTCTTATGCCTTATATATATATATATATATATATATATATATATATATATATATATATATTATTTATTTGTGGTATTATTCCTTAGTTCTATTAGGCTTTCTAATCTGCCCATGTAACGAGCCTTTAATCGATGACTCCCAAACCAAACGGTCTTAGGGCACCAGGTGAGAAAACACCCCAAGGACTTAAGAACTCGAGCAAATAAGGCCACAAAACTAAGAATTTTATTATTTGAACCCCTTTTAGGCGTGAATACTTATGCTTTATTAGGCACAAATACTCAGCTTAATCAGAGAATTTTTATATATTTTTTTCTTAAACTTATCTAATCATCTTTCGCATAAATACTAAGGCTTGCTTAGGCCAAAGGACCTAGCTAATCAATAATTAGATTTGTTTATCTTTTTTTTCTTTTTTCTTTTTTATTTTTGTATAAGGCATAAGAATCTTTGTTTTTGAACCCTAAGTGTGTAAGTATATGAAGTGTGCATATTTCATCAAGGTAAAGATCAAGACCAAATTACTTTGACAAATTTTCTTCCTAACCCTAAAAATCAAACAAATAATCTTATTTTGACCAAGTTTAAGAAATCCTAATTTTGATTTTCCTATTCCTTAAAATTGACTCAATTTCTTACAAAAAATATGTCAAAATATTGTTTCTATTTTCAAAAAGTTTTTAAAAGTAAATAATTTTTTTGTTTTGTAAAAAGAAAAACCTAAGTTATGTTAGATCCTCCCCCACACCTATCTCATGCATTGTCCTCAATGTATGAATTAATGCATAGATGCATGAAAAAGACGAAGGGAAGGAAAATGTTACCTTAAGGTGGTGGTTCCGGTGGTGGTCTGATTGGTCCACGAAATGCGGCCCAATCTACTTTTTATGGAGTTCGGAGGAACCCACCAGAAATTTCTCTAATATAACCCATTAAAATGATGTATCCATGAAGGATTTTATTAAAATTTAACCCCATCTGATTTTCAAATTCCATAACTAATTTCGGAGTCAAATTTGTCAACCACCTCGTCCCAGAATGGAGTGTGAAAAGATAGAATGATTGACTTGGACTCAAGAAGTACAGGAACTAACACCGACTCAGAAAGGTGACTTAAGTCAAGTAAAGGTTCAGGAGTCGAAATTGGTTCAGGAAGTGGGTCCAAGTCAAGAAGTTGAAACTCAAGTCCACATTTATTTTTCAACAATGGAATGTGACTTAATATTTGTAATTCAAGTTCAAGAATGATAGGCATGGGAATCAAAACTGACTCTAAAATATTACTCAAGTCGGGTAACAAAACAGGAGTCAATATTGATTCGGGAGTTTGAACTGGATCACAGATTTGAGAATCTAGGTCACATTTCTCATTGAGTTCAATGTCATAAAAATGAGAACTTGCCAATTTGTCAATAGGATTTTCAAAAGTGTAAAATTGATCAAGTTCAATATGATCCTCAAAGATGGGTGATTCAATTTCATGATGAATAGGCACAGGATCCAATGTTGACTCGGGGAAAAGATTGAAATCAGGTGAAGACACCGGAGTCATATTTGAATCAGGAAGTAAAATTGAATCACTAAGTTGAGGTTCATGATCATATTCGTTTTTAAGTTCGATTTCAGGAAAAGGATAACTTGCCAAACTGTCAATATTCTTTTCAAAATTTGGAGTTTGGGCAAGTTCAAATGATTGTTCTGAAATGGAACCTTGATTTCCAAAACAACATGACTCTTCGGCTCGAACAGAATGGTTAGTGACATCAGAACTGGTCAACGGTGAGAACGTAGAGTTTGGACCATCATATCTATGTCACGATTACGAGCGTTTTGAGCCTGAGTCATGGCTTCAAGCATCTTTTCATAGTTGATGGGTTCATCATCTTGTTGAAAAGATGAAGTGTTATTTGAAATTGGTGGTGAAATTATGAGTCCATCAGATTTTGAGATTTTTGTTTGGACTCACGCATACTCATTTCCAAAATTGATAGTTTCCTATTTTGGACTGGTGGAACTGAGTATGAGTCTTGAAAATATTTTGGACTAGGTGGAGAAGGAGGACAAGTTGGTTGAAAATTAGACTCGGGGGAGGTGAATCCCCATTGACTCTGTGAAGAGTTGAAATATCATGAAAATTATGGTTATAAGATTGAGGACATGGGTTATATTGATTCGGATAAGGCCAATCCGGCACACTAGGTTGATTAAAGTTATGATATGCCGGGTTGGTAATATCCGAAAATGAAGTCGGTGTGTAATATGGATTACTATTAAAATTGAAAAAATTGTTATTATAAGCCATATCACACAATAGAATACAAACAAAAAGAAAGAAAAACAAACAAATAAGCAAACAAAAAAGAAAAAATTCTAACCTAAGTTAAGGTAGACCTATGACCTAGACGACTCCTAACTGATTAGACTGTTCACGGGAGGTCTAATACAGACTTTGACCACAAGCTAATCAGCCAGGTCAGGGCAAGATTGGTGGGAGGTTTTCCGTCAAAGACGTTCCTTAATTAAATAACCACCAATCTTCGGGCTTTCGTCCTTAATCCCCTTCCTATACACTGATTTGGCAGGATTCAAATTCTAACACCTTTCCCCCTTAGGATAATCTCCTAATTGAGTCCGAGATGTCCCTAGGGCCAACGTCTACTCATTTTTAATTAGGCTCGGGTTAGTCAGTGCTTGGAATCTGATTTTTGGGCCAAGGAAGGGTGATTAAATCCCCACTTTATCTTGTTATGAGGTTGTGCCTTAAGATCAGTTTGTGCAAGTGTACAAGATATGTAAACAAGATTCACTCAAAGTGATGTAAATCAACCAAGAGATGAGTCCTATTCTAAATGCAATGCGAACGTACCTTGCTCCAGCACTCTTCAACAGTAAAGTAAATGAATTGAAAAGACATGTGCCTAAAATGCAAACGTCTAATCAATTTTTTTAATTTTTCAACAAAGTTTTACTGTTGGTTTATTAGCAGGCTTATGTGATGGCATATAAGAAATAAAGTTTGCAGAAAACTAGAATCTTGCCAAGCAAGCAGCCCTGCAAAAAGCCAGTTAGTAGTGAACTCTTTCTTGCCGCAGAAACGTGGCTAGAGCCGAGCAAACGCGGCAATTCAGAGGGTACTTGGTCTCTGTTTTCTGGAACAGAGGCCCAAGACCACTTATATGTCACTGCAATCTTTCTTTCTTGCTTTTCTTGCCCTATAACCTGCAACAGAAAAGAAAAATTCGTTTGAGCTCTAAAAATTCAATAAAAATCAAATTTCAATAAAAACCATTACCCTCCCCGGCAACGGCGCCAAAAATTTGATTGAAGCTTAAATCTGCACATAAATACAAAACTTTAGAAGTTCAACATGGAGATGTGCAAGTGCTCAATTCTTACCGCTATAGCAAGTGGCTATGCGGGTCGTGATCCACAAGGAGGGTTTGCGATAGAAGCGTTCAAGGTTTTTTTTTATTGAAATCTTTATGAAGACAAACGAAAGTTCTTTTTTGTTTAAAGAAATGAAAATGAAAACGAGTTATGTTAAAGTTAGAAAGAAAACGGTAGAATGAGAAGGTGGAGAAAATCAGAAAACGACTATGTACAAATGAATTGGAAAAGAAAGATTTGGAAGATGTGGTGTTGGTGATTTAATCTACAGAAATAAAAGAAAAGAAAGAAAAATAATTACTTACCTTCTTTTTACCAAAAGCTTACCTTGAGTCTTTAGCGAAGATGTTACCTTGAAATGGAGGCAATCAGCGCATAGCCCATAAGAGTTGATTATTGGTCTCTTCCACATTACATCATCAAGACAACTCAAGCATGAAATGATACAGAGAGACTCACATCCATCGTCATGAGCTATCGGTGGCACTCGCAAAGGCAAGGCTCTTTCGATGCTTTTAGACTCACTGGAAGACAATTGTACCAAAAGAAGAGTGAAGTAGAAAAGAAGAAGAAGAAGAAGAAAACTAAAACGAAGTACATACAAAGAGAGAATACAGATTTGATTTCATAACGATAAAAGAAAGAAAGAAACCTTACATCGGTGTCACTCTCAGCACAAGCTTCATTCTTGTTCTTCTATGAAAGTCTGATCTCCTCTGAATTACATAAATGAAAACTAAAATTACATGAAAAAGAAAAAGAAAAACCTACACTAAGAAATGGAAAATTTGGCTAAATCCTATCTTTGCATGGTCGTCCCATTTTCAGTGCAAATATTGCCTTTTTATAGGCAAAAACCCAACCTACAGGATCCCGGAAAGATTGGGGGAGCAAACGCTCCCCTAACTTGCTATCTAAGCCGCGGAAACGCGGCTTTGGCCGCGTTTCCGCGGCCAGGGTGTGGCCAGGTGGCCACACCCTATTGGTGGGTCTCCCCGGCATCTCGTTCTGTCTTTATCTTGGGTTAGATTTGCAGTTTAGCTCTGAGATTTTGAAGAAATGGCCGTTGATCTTTGCTTCAACCGATCGATTCTGAGAGGATTCTTCTCAATCGGTTTTCAACCTCTTGATTTTTCCCTGATTCACTGAGTTCGAATTAATTCTGATTTAATTCAGAATTTGGTGGGCTTTTGGGCTCATTTCTCTTCACTCTCCTTAAGGAATGGGCCTGCAAATAAATTAACATTTAATTAGGAAAATGCAGATTTTTATTCTTAATAAGTATGGAAATATGATACTAAATGTGCAACATTAGCGACCAATCATCTAGCTTTGTCGGAAACTAATTCTAACTTCGCCGGAAGCTTTCTTGATAGCTTCTCATGAAGCTTGTTTTCCATTGATTTTGCAAAAGGGAAAACTTACAAAAAAGTGTCGAGGAGCTAAATTATAAGTAATTCTTTGCAGTAAGAAGATTATAGGTAGATCTCCTCTGAGATTTCTGGGGAAGTGTGCCGGTAGGAATCTGATCAGCGCGCGATCACTTTAACCCTTTGACGATGCGATCGATCAGACAATCGGACTGCCGCCTGATGGGATTCCCTGCTCGCCTGGTTTGGAGAATCGGAGAATAGAAGGTCGATGGAGCCCTCTTGTTACTTCTCGAGCTGCTCCGCTTAGGAATTCCTTCTTGCATGGTTCCGGAGATTCCTTGAGAGGGAGAAAATCTTAAGGTATTAGCACCCTAATTAGAGAAGTAATTCTCTGAATTCTTGGAAGCAAGAGAGCAGATCTCTGTCCTTAGCCGTCTCTCCTCTCTTTTTTCTAGCCTCTTGGACTTGAATCTTTTCAAGCCCCTGAGCCTAGCCTACTAGTTGGCTATTTATTGGCTCAATAGGGAGTTATGATTCCCTTAATTGTCTCCCCTTAATGAGAAATCATGGCTGTAACTACCAAATTTGATCTCGATCACAATGATCTCATTTGGAGATTTGATTGGTCAAAGATGACCATAAAAGATTGGCTCCTCTTAATAAGGGATCATCCCTTGATCCTCTCCAGTTAATTGAGAGATCTCCCCTGATCTTCTTACCTGATTTGGGAGAGTCAAGAGATCATGTCAAGCAACTGTCAAATTTGATCTCGATCACAATGATCTCATCTGGAGATTTGATTGGTCAAAGATGACCATAAAAAGACTCGCAGCGGGGGCTAATGAAAAGCTTCATGAGAAGCTATCAAGAAAGCTTCCGGAGAAGCTAGAATTAGCTTTAGGCGAAGCTGTAAGTTAGCTCTCTGTGGAGTTATGAAAAGCTTCATGAGAAGCTATCAAGAAAGCTTCCGGCGAAGTTAGAATTAGCTTCAGGCGAAGCTGTAAGTTAGCTCTCTGCGGAGAGCTTCAAGGCGAGTCTAGACAAACTTAGCATCTCAGTCGAGGCTACCCCTTTTGGCTCATGCGATGCTTTGAGCTAACTTAGCATCTTAGACCTGCTTAGGTCTCTTCAAAGGCAATCTTGGCTTACTATCTGTTTCACTGGATCAGTAGAGTCCAAGTCGCTGATTTATCCCTCGGGGATGGATAGAAACTGGTCGTCAGCTTGTCTGTGGCTTGTCTTTTATAAATGTCGACAAGTTAGACATCGTTCAGACTGGTTAAAAAAACTGTCTGAGATTTGGTCTTTTTTGAGTGTCAACAAAGCTCTCATAGCTCCACAGAGAGCTAACTTACAGCTTCGCCTAAAGCTAATTACAGCTTCGCCTGAAGCTAATTCTAGCTTCGTCGGAAGCTTCCTTGATAGCTTCTCATGAAGCTCTTCATAGCTCCACAGAGAGCTAACTTACAGCTTGGCCTGAAGCTAATTACAGCTTCGCCTGAAGCTAATTCTAGCTTCGTCGAAAGCTTTCTTGATAGCTTCGCATGAAGTTTTTTCATAGCTCCACAGAGAACTAACTTATAGCTTCTCCTGAAGCTAATTATAGCTTCACCAGAAGCTTCCTTGATAGCTTCTTCAGAAGAGGCTAGCTCCACATGAGGAAAGTAACCGCCCCACTAAGTTAGTGGGGGGAGTTAATGTGTAGTTACACCCATGATCCCTCATTAAGAGGAGCCAATTGAGGGGAGTTACACCCATGATCCCTCATTAAGAGGAGCTAATTGATGGGAGTTAATGGGTAGTTACATCCATGATCCTTCATTAAGAGGAGCCAATTAAGGAGAGTTAATGGGTAGTTACACCCCATGATCCCTCATTAAGAGGAGACAATCAAGGGAATCATAACTCCCTGTTGAGCCTATAAATAGCCTACTAGTAGACTAGGTTCAGGGTCTTGAAAAGATTCAAGTCCAATAGGCTCACGGTCTTAAAGAAATTCAAGTCCAAGAGGCTTTTTGAAGAGCATAAGCTTCTTTGGTGACTTCAAAGTATAAGTCAACAAGAGATATACTCTTTCGCTTCCAAGAATTTAGAGAATCACTTCTCTAATCGTACAAGGATAAATTCAGGGTGCTAATACTCTAAGATCTTCCCCTCTCAAGGAATCTCCGGAACCAGGCGAGAAGGAATTCCCAAGCAGTAGCATTCGAAGATCGATCGCTCGCATCGTCAACAGGACAAAGTGGTGGCGCGCTGATCAGACTCCCACCAGCACATTTTCCTAAAAATCTCAGAGAAGATCTACCTACAATTTTTTTCCTTAAGAGTTACTTGTAATTTCGCTCCTTAATCTCTTTTTATAAGTTTTCCCTAATCAAATTCAATAGAAAACAAGAACGTTAGTGAAAGAGAGTGAGAGAGAAATATTTTGTGGGGGTATTTAGTTAGGGGGAGTGTTGGGGTTTTTAAATTAACTTAGGTCGGTTAATGGAATTGTGTAGATGAATAAAGAAATTAGAAGAAGATTTGAGATAATCAGTGGAATTTATAAAACTTATGGTAGAAGTAATAAGAATTTTAGAATTAATTAGATTTAATTAATATTAAATAATTGGGTTAGAATTTGACTAAGTCCGAACAAATCTCAAAAATTCTGTAACATAAAAAAATATTACCCAGAGGATGAATGTGAAATCGGACTTTAAAAAATCAATCTGGTTTGAAAATTAAAAAATCTTGGAATCAATCAATGATATCTGTCAATACTAGTTTTTGGCCAAATTTTGACTACCTCTGAATTTTTTTTTAAAATACACTAAAATGAAAAATATGATTTTAAGGAATAATTTAAAAACAAATTCTTGAAATTTCATCCCGATTGTGAATTAAAAATCGTAAAGTAAATTACTGGTATCGGTCACCACCGAATTCGGAGATTTTTAAAAAAATCTAGAAAAATTTCAGAAAATTTTAGAAAAAAAATCAAAATGTTGATAAATAATTTATAGAGCTGAAACCGGTTTAGTCTGACTATCAGAAAAGTCAAATCAAAGACGTACACCATATCGAGTACCGATACGATGACACGTATATCTATAGTTGGGGGTTACACTTCAACCATTATCTTACTGCACCCATCTGCATTACCATATCCACCATTAGAGGCCTCTCCATTTTTCTAATAACATTGTCTCACCATCAATGATGCATCCCACTGGCTCTGGAGCTTTCATATTGTTGACAATCTAAAAGGACAAGATTCCTAACTAGCCTGAAAGATGTCTAATTTGTTGACATCTACAAAAGACAAGTGGCAGACAAGCCGACGACCAGTTCTTCACCCATCTCAAAGGGACGAATCAGCAACTTAGACTCTACTGATCCAGTGAAGTAGACAGTAAGCCAAGATCATCCTTAAAAGCCCGTGAGAAGGCACAAGCAGGTCCAGAGACACTAAGTTAGCTCAACACTTAGTCTCGCACGAACCCACGAGATAAGTTTCGCATGAGAAACCAAAGTTGCTTAGCATCGCAGGAAGCTCCTTCATAGCCTCGCTGCGAGCTAACTTACAACTTCGCCTGAAAATGCTCAGTTAACTCTGCAAAAAGTTAGCTTCGCTCGAAGCTCACGCCGTCGCGTAAAAGGTTGACTGGTAGCTTCACCACAAGTTTTATCTAGCTCCGCTGAGAGCTTTCTTCTAGTTTCGCTATAAGCTTCTCCCAGCTCTGCTATGAGCTCAACGCAACGACTCCGCTGCGAGTCCTTTATAGTCATTTTGACTAAACAAACTCCAGATGAGATCATGTTAATTGAAATCAAATTTGGCAGTTGCCTGCCATGATCTTTTGACTCTCCCAATCAGGTAAGAAGATCAGGGGAGATCTCTCAATTAACTAGAGAGGATCAAGGGAGTATCCCTCATTTAGTGGAGCGAATCAAGGGATTAGCGCTATATACTATCCCTAGCCTCGCAGAAGCTGATTCTAGCCTCGCGGCAAGGCTACTTTCCAGATACAAAACAGATTGACTCAATCTATTTCCAGATTTTCAGGACGATTATACGCCTGTTCTCCTTATAAATAGCCTACCAGAGGCACACGAGAGGGGAGAAGAGAGACAGGCAAGGATAGAGAGGAGATTAGAGATCTACTCTCTCGCTTCCGAGGCTAAGCTCAGGATCTTGAAAAGATTCAAGTCCAAGAGGCTTTGAAAAGCATAAGCTTCTTTGGTGGTTTCAAAGTTTAAGCCAACAAGAGATCTACTCTCTCGCTTCTAAGAATTCAGAGAATTACTTTTCTAATCCTACAAGGCTAAATTCAGGGTGTTAATACCCTAAAGATCTTCCTCCCTCTCAAAGAATTTCCGGATGCGAGAAGGAATTTTCAAGCAGAGGCAGTTTGATCATCTGACCGATCGCATCGTCAAAGGGATAAAGTGGTCACTCACTGATCAGATTCATACCGGCACACTCTCCCAGAAATCTCAGAGGAGATCTACCTGTAATTTTTCTTTTCAATTACTTGTAATTTAGATCCTCGATCTCTTTTATAAGTTTTCCTTTTGCAAAATCAATGGAAAACAAGATGGCGACTCCGCTGGGGATATCAGTCTTCTGGCGCAACAAGGAGACATTGTCGCAATGCGAAGGCTAGAATCCTGAGCCTATTACTTTTGAAAACTTTGTCATTCATTTCGACCAAGGAAAATTTGAAGAGCTGCTCTCTGAAGGTAGTCCAGTGCTCCACATACGGAAGCATAGGAAGGTCTCGATGGCCAAGGTTTCAGAGCAGAAATTAGAACGAGCCTCTCCCAACTCCTCTCAGCCTCGCGCGAGGCTAGCCAGGTTCCCTGCGAAGCTAAATCTCCTCTTCCAAAGCAGATGTGGAGGCCAAAACAGAAAGCTCTGTGTGAAGCTTCAGGCGCAGTTACACCATAGGCTCGCCTATCACGCGAAGATAAAGACAAAATGTCTGCCTATTTTGCTGAGGTTATTAGACGCAAGGCTAGGGCGGCAACTCTGCCTTCACCCAATTCAGGAGCAGTAACTCCTTACGCCAACCTCGCTCCCACGAGCGAAGCTACTGATGGTATAGCAAGCATAGCGCCAGTACCTCAGGGTACGCGCGGAATGCCCAATCGTCAGGATGAGACTAAAGCACCTAGCAGTGCTAACCACCTTCGCAACAAGGTGGTGAACAAAGCACCACAGCGTGCTTGCTCCTTAACCCCTCGAGCATTAAGTTCGCTCTTCATAGTGGAGCTAAGGGATCGTCCCTGGGTGCTGATAGCGGTGCTTATGCAGCTTCAGCGCCTAAGGGTGCCCCCAAAGTTCTTAACCGCAAAGCTAGAGTTAAAGCACTATCTAATGTCAATCACCTCTGCGGTGATAAGAGGAATGAGGCATCATCTTATGTTTTCTTTCGAAGCTTGCGAGCAAGAAGGTGGTGTTGAAATTACCTGAACGCGTCAATGCGCGATCTACCCGAGCCTCTGCGCTGAGTCAATTAAGCTCGGCTGGGTCCGACTTGCGAGAGTTCTTAGCAAGCAAAACGAAAGTCAGAATTACTCCAGACTTCTCCCTCTTGTTGTCAACAAGTGGGATGTCAGTTGGTTACAGTCCACTCAGTCAATTGCCGGTTAGGACCATCCCCGCCACTCCTTCAAACCGACAGTTGGTCTTTGATCGACTATTGGTGCAACCTCCTGTGAAGCATCGCAAAAGGAGCATATCGCGAGATCTACCAGATCTGCCCTCTGCATCCGTCAATATGATCAGAAGGGAACGAGAACCGCGTAGGGGCAGATGAGCGTCGCGTAGTGCTAATTATTCCCCTTCAGTTCTTCAGATCCGGACTATAGCCCGGGCTTAGGCCAAGTCTTGATGCACGAAGAAAGTGTCTTCCGAAACACTAGATCTAGGGTCGCAATACCCTACGGTTATGAGCAACCATCCTCCTCAATTACAGTAACCTCACCAGAACCAATGAGAGGATTATTCTAATGGTCTGATGAGGAGGATGACAATAGTGGGTATGCCTCTTTGGCAACAGTCAGCTCGATATGAACAGATAGAGTGTCGATGCATATGGCTGATAACGTAATGATGACTTCCGTCGACGGTTGAAAGCTTAAGAGAAAACATCCAAGCCTCGGCAAGAAGCCTTAGATAACATTCAACAGATGCTCGCCCAACTCCTCACTAACCGGAGTAACAATGATACCGGGAGTAATCATATTGAGGAAGAACATCATAACGATAAACAACCCAAGACTGAGAAGTCAAAGGAAAGTTCTTCTATGGATACTGAAGTTTTTAAAGGCATCCAAGCTCAGATCGCATCCCTAACCCAAAGGGATGAACTGAAGAAAGTAAGGGCAGTCCGTCCTTACCCCTTGGAATGGGATTCAGTCCCATATCCGCCAAAGTTTAAGCCACCAATGTTGCACTCATATGATGGCAAGAGCTCGCCAAATCAGCACATTTACTACTTTCGATCGCAAACCGGTAATGTAGTAGGTAATGATGTTATCATGGCCAGACTGTTCATTGGCACCCTTGTATGCGTCGGAAAAGGAGGATTCGATTGTAAAATTCTTTTGATTGGATAGAAGATTACAACAGATCGGTCTTCCGATTATAAGGGAGGGAGGATGTTGTAATCTTCTATCCAATCAAAAGAATTTTACAATCGAATCCTCCTTTTCCGACGCATACAAGAGATGGCGACTCCGCTGGGGAGTTAATGAAAACACTGTTAATGGTGTAATGTTAACCTAACAATGTTTTTAAGTGGACTTGTTATTCTGTTGACGAGAATAACAAGTGAGGCTAGATTCGTGGGGGATCTAGGAAAGTTTTTACCGTTAGAGGCATGATATTAACTTAACGGGTTGAAAGTTGTCTTGCCAGAAGTGTGATGTTAACTTGACAAGAATGTGAATCAGAGGTGTGATATTAACTTGACTCGGAAGCATTTCAGCTTTCATTTGAGAAAACTGAAAGTGTCACTATCATAGGTGTGATGTTTAACTTGACAGTGAGGGTAATGCTAGAGGTGTAATTTTGAACTTGGCATTGGTCATCTCGACTTTGACAAGGAAGTCCGAGGGAAAGTCATGGCCGTAAGTGTATTGTTGAACTTGGCGATGACCTGGATGCTAGAGGTGTAGTGTTAAACTTAGCATCGTTCATTTCAGCTTCGATATGAAAGTCTGAAGAAAGGTGACTGTCAGAGGTGTGATGTTAACCTGACAGAAACTCGATGTACTGTTTAGAAGTATAATGTTAACTTAACAGTAATTTGTCAGAGGTGTGGTGTTAACTTGACAGAAATTGATTTGCGATATGAGCAATTTGAGGACCTGTCATTCTATTGATGAGAATTGGCAAGTGGAGTTTAAAAAATGTCAGAGGTATAGTGTTAACTTGACAAATTTGGATTTGCGATATGAGCAATTTTGAAGACTTGCCATTCTATTAATGAGAATTGGCAAGTGGAGTTTGAAGTGCCAGAGGTATAGTGTTAACTTGGCAAATTTGAAGTCTTGCTGCTCCACGTAGAGTTGACAAGTAAAGTTTGTACTCGACAAGGAGTATTGAGAATTTTCATTACTAGAGGTAGAGTGTTAACGTAGCAATGATTGTATTTTGTAGACCTACCATTCTGTGGATTAGAATTGGTAAGGGATTTCTGGAGGGAAGAGCGGAACTACATCCACTTAGGATTTTTAGCAAACCCTCAGCTGTCAACGGGTTTGATATACCTTTGCCAACCATCGTTTGAGTTGGGCTAGCCATGTTATTCCCCTCAGCATGATGAGTTGTCGAAGATTTATGTTGGGCTTAAAAGCCAACATTTTCTTCTGTCCTTAGCCGTCGGAGGCGTTGGATCAAATGGGAACATGTCCCTTAGGATTTTTAGCAAATCCTCAGCTGTCAACGGGTTTGATATGCCTTTACCAACTACCGTTTGAGTTGGGCTAGCCATGCTATTCCCCTCAGCATGATGAGTTGTCGAAGACTTATGTTGGGCTTAAAAGCCAACATTTTCCTCTATCCTTAGCCGTCGGAGGCGTCGGATGTTAATGAAGAAGCTCTTCTTGTTTTGATCAGAGGTGTATTTTTAACTTGATCGGAGGAGGAGTACTATTAAGGATAGTACTTCTTCAAGAATCTGCCATTGATCGGCATCATGAGTGTATCGCCATTTGAAGTTATGAGGCGATACGATCCATTTGAGTAGACTGACTCTACTACGAATGGTCCTTCCCATTTAGGTTGGAATTTTCCTTTCGTCTTGTGCGTCATCACCATGGGTCTTCTGACGGCTAAGACAAGATCGCCTTTCTTGAAAGTTCACACTTTAACTTTCTTGTTGAAGGCTCTGGTAATTCGAGCTTGATAAAGCTCGATTTGTTGTTGGGCCTGCAGACGTTTGTCATCTAAGGCTTCCAATTCTTGGAGTCGCTGTCGATGCTTCTCCTCTGTTGTCATCTCCGCTGTCAGGGCGACGCGTAGAGATGGAATTTGGATTTCGAGTGGAAGCACGGCTTCACACCCATATACCAAAAAAATAGCGTAGCTTTAGTTGGGGTTCGCACAGTTGTGCGATAGGCCCATAAGCATTCACCCAGCTTGTCGTCCCAATCCCGTTGACTTTTCGAGACGAATTTCTTGAGAAGCTTGCCAATGGTCTTGTTGAAAGCTTCTGCGAGGCCGTTAGCGGCAGGATAGTATGCCGTTGAGGACACACTCTGGATTCTGAACTTATGGCAGAATTTCTGGAAAGCCTGGCTGATGAACTGGGGTCCATTGTCATGGACAATTCGCTGAGGTACCCCAAAACGGTAGATGACGTGATGTTTCACGAATTTGATCACATCAGATGATTTCACCTCCTTCAAAGGGACGGCCTCAGCCCATTTGGAGAAGTAATCGGTTATGGTCAAAATAACCGATGCCCTTTTGACGATGGAGGGCTGATAGGGCCAACCACATCCATCCCCCACATTTCAAATGGCCAAGTAGAAGCCGTGGAGTGAAGGTAGCCTGGTACTTGATGGATGAAATCGCCGTGTACTTGGCAGGCGTGACATCTTTTGGCATAGGTGATGGCGTCAGCGATTATCTTGGGCCAATAATATCCCAACCTTTAGAGTCGGTATGCAAGTTTTGGGCCAGGTTGATGGGCTCCACACATGCCGTCATGGGCTTCTTTCAATACCTCCTGTGCCTCCTTTTGTGAAAGGCAGCGAAGCAAGACCCTGTCATGCGATCGACGATACAGTGTTCGCGTAATCGCATTATAGTAGTATTTGGGGGCTTTCCTTCGAATGGCAGCCGCTTCTTTGGTGTCTTCAGGCAAGATGCCATATAGGACATAGTCAATGTAGGGAATCGCCAGTCTCTAGGCTCTGAACCGGTCGACAATTCCAGCGCTTCTTTGCTTTGAGAATCTCCCTTTGGCTCCTGATAGTCCTTGAAAGCAATTCTCGGGCAATACAGGTCGTGGCTGTAAATGAATATCTTCTCCATTGCTCCAGCTGGAAGAGCTAAGGAGGTCGTGAGGGATACGAGTGCATCTGCATGCGCATTTTGCCTGCGCGGTACATGGTCGATGTAGAAGTTTGTGAACCTCTCGGCCATGTGGATAGTTGCGTTGTAGTAGGATACTAGGTCCTCATGTCTGACTTCGTACTCCCCGCGAACTTGGCTAACGATGAGTTTAGAGTCGTCGTATGCCTCGAGATTTTTAACGCCAATCTCATCGGCGAACTGCATCCCAATCAAAAGAGCGTTGTACTCCGCTACATTGTTGGAGTAAGATTCGGTAAGCGAAATGGCTCGGGGAATCACATAATTCTGTGGGGAGACGAGTACTACTCCTACCCCTGCTACTAGGTGTCCTTTGGGCTTGTTCTGGATGCACCGTCAAAGAAGAGTTGCCACACTTGACTTTCAAACGATGACTGAGTCAAACAGACTTCGGCCACTTCATCCGGGAGATCCTCGTAGAGTTTGGTTGCCCTCGGATCCGGGTGCTCAGTTAGGAAATCCGCCACCGCTTGTCCCTTAATAGCCTTTTGTGGTAAAAAGTGCATCTCATATTGGGATAACAATATGGCCCATTTTGCCAGTCGGCCGTTCAATGATGAAGGCTTAGTCATAAGTAACCTCAGGGGTTGACTTTTGATATGACGTTTATAGTTTGGCCTACCAGATAGTGTCGCATTTTCTGAATGGCGAACACTAATGCCAAACATTCCTTCTCGATCGGATTATACCGATGTTCGACTCCGATCATTATTCTACTCAGATAGTAGATCGCTTTTTCTCGTCCTTGATCATCATTCTGGGCTAGTAGAGCTCCCAAAGAATGATCCATTGCTCGGACGTATACCAGGAAAGGTTTTCCGGATATCGGAGCTGCAAGGACTGGTGGTTGGGTGAGGTATTACTTGATTTCCTCAAATGCTTGTTGGCAAGCGCCATCCCAAATGAACGAGACACCCTTCTTCATTAACTTAGCGAAGGGTTGGCATCTTCCGGAGAGGTTTGAGATGAACCTGCGGATGTACGTCAATCGTCCTTGCAATCTCCTGAGTTCCTTGAGATTTCTCGGAGGTTGCATCTCCTGGATAGCGCGAACCTTTTCCGGGTCCAAATGGATTCCGGTGGAGGTTACAATGAATCCTAAGAATTTACCACTGGCCACTCCCAGGAAGGACTTGGTGGGATTCATCTTTAATTGATGAGCTCGCATGATGTCAAAGACCACCTTCAGGTCAACTATGTGATCACCCTTAGCGCGACTTTTCACCGCAATATCATCAACATAACATTCCACCGTTTTGCGCATTTGCCGCTGGAAAATGGCGTTCATGGCCCTTTGATATGTTGCCCCCGCATTCTTCAGTCCGAAGGGCATGACGGTATAGCAGTAGACCCCCAATGGTGTCCTGAAGGAGGTGTACTTTTCGTCGTCAGGATACATTTTGATTTGATTGTATCCTGAGAACCCGTCCATGAAGGACATTCGTTCGAATCCACAAGTATTGTCAATCATGACGTCTGTGATTGGCAATGGGAATTCGTCTTTGGGACAAGCCTCGTTTAGATCACGGAAGTCGATGCAAATCCGAATCTTTCCGTTTTTCTTAGCAACAGGACGATGTTGGCTACCCAATCGGGATGTTGCTCTTTCCTGATGAAGCCAGAATCTATGAGCTTTCTGACTTCTGATTGAATTGCCTCCATTATCTCTGGGCGGAATCGTCGTTGTTGTTGTTTGACAGGCTTTACGTCCGAATTGATGTTGAGGCGGTGCATAGCCACTTGAGGATCAAGTCCCGGCATGTCTTCGTAATTCCAGGCGAAGACGTCTTTATACTCTTGAACAAGAGATATTAGACCCTTTTTCTCCAACGGTGACAGGCTGTCGCTTATGAAGATGGGCTTAGGGTTAGCCTCATCTCCCAGATTGATCTGAACAATCTTGTCTTCTGTGGGTGGCTCTCGCTGTTCAAAGCGGGTATCCCAGAGAGTATTTAAATGTTTGATCCAAGGATCTGTATCGGATTGGATCATTTCTTCATCTCCGTCTTCCAGGTGGCTTGTTGAAACCATGTTCACTGAAAGTTCTTTGAAGATGTTGCCGACACTAGCATCTGACTCCCATGATGACGTCCCTGAAGAGTAATCGTGACCTGACGATTCTCGAGAATCAGAGGCTGATGGAGCCGGAGTTGATACGTAGCCCAACCCCCTGCGAGTCTGATGATAATAATCGGGTGCTTTTCCTTTCGGCACAAAGGATCGAAGTAGCGTTCTCCTTCCTTTGCCGAAGTTCAACCCGAGTCTGCTGGTTAGATCATACCCCATGTTTTTCATCATTCTGAGTGCCTTTGGCTCATAATGACCGAACTGAGGGGATTCCTGCTCGCTTTCTGATTCTTCATGATTCATTGGTTCGGATTCAATTCGTCCGAAAAGAATTGGTCTTTGGCCCTTCCTTCTCGCTGGAACCATGAATATTGATTGTTGCACATCGCCGACATTTCGACATGTTTTATGTTTAGGAGAAGGAGTATAGTGTGAAGTTGCACAAATATTCAGTAAAAGAAAGAAGGTTTAGAGTCAACCTTAGGTGCTTGATCACTCCACAAAGTATTTAAAATGATCGATGTATCCTTTCCAATTAACCGTAGTAGCACAAGCTATACGGGTCGAATCCACAAGGAGAGCTCACGATGGAAGCTTTACGGTTTAATGTGAAGATAGAAAACGAAGATTCTTCTTTGTTTTAAAAGAATGCAAAAGACATGGAAAAAGAAATGAAAGAATTGGTGGTTGGTGTGTACATGAAATGAAAACTATGAAATAAAATGAAATGAATCGAAGACAAGATTTGCTTTGGAATTAATACTAAAAGAATGAAAAACTTGTAGAAAACTTTTAGATGAGAAAGGCCATGACTAGCTAACATTACTAACTTGCTAACTTACTAATCTCCGTTAGGGTGATCCTTGCCTCATGTTGATTCATCGGCATATATTTGTCTTGCGTATTGGTCTAGTTACTTTCCCACTTGGATGTCATGTGATCATTCTTGGACTTGTCTTGTAGCCTCATTGATGTCATAGGCCTTCAAGATAGACTTTCAATGGTGGAATCAAAAGAGTTACCACGCAAGGGATGCTAAGGAAGAAGATACAACATTCATTAATTGAAGTAAAGAAGTTGTACAACAAATAGCATATGTTTGGTGATCCATCTCCATGTTCCATCAAGGCACTTATTCTAAGACAAGGCTCTAAATGAGGCACACATGAATCATATGGAGAATTACAACAAGAGATTGCCAAGCATAAAAGTAACCCATCATCTTCATCATGGATAAAATAGACTCAACAATTGCAAGATGAAGTAATTGCATTCACCCAAGAGTTAGAAGTTAAGCAAGATTAGTGGTTAGCTAGTCATGTAGAAGAATTTAGCTACTAGCCATTACAAGAAAAGAAAAGCAATTCATGAATAAAAGTGCAATTGAAGTAAAGCTTGAAATGAAAGAATGCAAGTAAAGTACTAGAAAATGCTCAAGTAGAGAAAGGAGATTGGATTAAACCTTGCTTCACAAGTTGTCACCCTTGATTTACACAAGCTTTCTCTCTCTCACAATCTCTCTTTTTGCAGAATTTCTAGGGAGGAAGAAGACTAAGAGAAACAAAACCTAGAGAAAAATCAAAATACAATCTCTTTCTCTATTCTCTCCTCCCTCCTCTCTCTCTCTTTTTTTGCGAAGGCCCTGGTGGTGTATTTATAGCCTCAGAGAGAAGTATCTAGAACCCAGTTATTTGAGAGAATCTCGGGCCTCAACGGCCTTGTAACTGCCGCAGATACGCGGCAAAGTCCTGGAAAGCGCGGCAAAATCTTGGCCGTTGAGGCCGAGATTTCTGTTGCGATTTTCTTGTTAAGTTGTTAGCCACGTGGACCTTCTGGAAGTTTGAGTTGGCGCGTGAATATCTCCAGATCCTGGCCTCAACCTTTGGGCTCTCTTTTGGGCTTTGATTTATTTTCCTTTAATTCTTGATAATTAAAGGGATTTTGGGCTTTTTCTAATTAGAATATGGACCTGCAAAAATAGAGAGAAAAGGATTAAAAATCACATTTTTATTTGCAATATGCATGGTATGGATGTGGTAAAATATGCAGAAATGAATAACAATCACACCCCCATACCTAGCTTTTGCTCGTCCTCGAGCAAAAAAGAAAGAAAAGAAAATCCTAACTAGATTATTACACCACTTTCGTAGGTGACACGATTGCACTGAGCACGTGCAACAAGCCGTTAAACCTCTAGGTTACCCTAGAGGAGGAGTGTTGTCTCCTGAGGGTTTTCAGCGGATTGCACCCACAAAATCCATAAAGAAAAATAAAAGGGTTAGTGAAAATTTTGATCCATGTTTTAAAGATTCTCACTTAAGTTATAGGTTTCAGGTTAACCTAAACTTGTCATTCCTTTTATAAGCCTCTATTTGGAGTTTTGTTTCCATCTTAGGTTAAATTTTTAGGGAAAAGATCAAAAACCGGATTTTGCATCAATCCTAGGATATATACATCTATAAATATGAAGGATCTTTCTTAAACTAAGTTCATTTATTTACTAATATATATAACATTTTTTTTATACGATATTTATTTATTTACATTTCCTTAGCATCCTTAGGCTTTCTAGTTTACCCTTGTAACGAGTCTCTTACCGATGACTCCCAAACCAGACGGTCTTAGGGCACCAGATGAGAAAACATCTCTAGGGTTCGATGACTCGAGTAAAAAAGGCCACGAAAGAATTTAAGGACTTAACCACCTTTAGGCGTGATTAGTAATGCTTCTTGAGGCACGACTAACCAGCTTAATTAGTGGCTAAGTAATTATTATTTATTTATATACATATTTATATATTTTTTTAATATTTTTTTTATTATATATATATGTAAATAAAGTCACAAAGTCTTTGATTAATCCTTCAATATGTTTAATGTATATATCCTAAAGAAAGAATTAAAATCTAGTAATTTTTCTAATCCTTTATTACTTAACCTAAGAATCTAACAAAACTCCTCTTTTCGACTTATAATTAGAAATCTTAGTTTAAAGCTTCCTTAATCCCTAAAGTTAAGTTTGATTCTTTAAACATGGATCAAGAATTTTCTTTTTTCTTTTTTTTATTATTATTATTATTTTTCTAAAAAAATAAAATCTAACAAGAAAATAGAAAATCTACAAAGAAAGGTAAAATCTAAAAGAAATAAAAACCCTAAAAATAAAAATAAAAAGCCTAAAAGAAAATGAAAAATCCTAGGTTAGCATCTACCCCCCCCATACCTATCTCATGCATTATCCCAATGTATGCAAGATAAAAATGATGCATGAAATAGGTAAAGGTTTTTTTTTTATTTTTTTTTATTTACAAAAAAGTGCAAAAAATTATTTACAAGGAATATATACAAGTGTGACCATTACCTAGGCTTTTCTTTGGTCGTTTTCCTCTGGCCCGTTTCCCATCATTCCAGTGTGTTTGTTTGCGCGAGCTCAGTTGGGAAACGTATTGAATTATTTTCTTAGCCCTAGGTGTTTCCAGATTCAATTGTTTATTGTCATTCATCCTCCTTCTACCACATTGTTCACTAAAAAATTCCATGTCACCACTTTCACTTTGAATCTCATTACTTCCAATGTTAAGGAATTCCAGCTCCTCTCCATACAACTCTTCAAAACTCAGGTTAACATTTTCCTTAGGAAGTGTACAATCAGTTAACCTACCCCGAGTTGGCTCATCCAGACACATGAGCTCATCAGCGAAAAGGTCTTCAAAGGATATGTCAATTGGAGGTTCTTGAACTATATCCTCTTGGGATACAGTCACAGTTGGCTCAGTGAAAGTGAAAATATCCAAATCAACTTTCCCTTTTTGAAAGGGTACTCGGCTAACAGGATTTTCCACTTTGAGAGAATCACAAACTTGTGACTCATCTTTCCCTATTTCCTCACAATTGTCTCTAACAAAGCTGACCTCAAATGTTTGATCTTGTGTTTTATGAGGCTGTGTGTGGAAGACATTCATTTCACGAGTCATGTCACCAAAGGTTAACCTCATTGATCCATTACGGCAATTGATGATGGCATTTGCTGTAGCCAGGAATGGTCGTCCCAAAATAACAGGAGTTTGAGCCATTTGATTGGAATTAGACACAGGTTGTGTCTCAAGGACTACAAAATCAACAGGGTATATGAACTCCCCAACTCTGACAAGGACATCGTGAACTTCTCCCTTAGGTTTCTTGACAGAGCGATCAGCCAATTGTATTGTCATTTGGGTAGGGCGGAGATCACCTAACCCTAATTGTTGGTACACAGACAAAGGTAGGAGATTGATGCTGGCCCCTAAATCAAGTAGTGCCCTATTGATGGTAGTCTGTCCTATGATGCATGAAATGGTGGGGCTCCCTGGGTCTTTATATTTAATAGGAGTTGGACCAGTGAGCAACTCGCTGATGGTTGATGCTAGGAAGACTTTCTTAGGGACTTGTGTTTTCCTCTTCTTAGTGCACATTTCCTTTAAGAATTTGGCATATGATGGCACTTGTTGTATGACATCAAGAAGAGGGACATTGATGTGGACCTTATTAAACATTTCTCTTATCTTCTCCATATGAGCATTTGTCTTGTTATTTGTAAGCCTATTTGGAAATGGTACAATAGGCTTATAAGGTTGCTCATCTACCTTTTCTTTACCCTTGGCTTTTGAAGTGGATAGCTCTGTACTAGAGGATGGTTTGTCAGAAGCTGGTTGCATTAGGACAGGAGGTGTTGGCTTTGGTACTGGATGAGATGATTGACTAGAAACCTTATTGTCTATCTGTTTTCAGATCTCAGGGTATGAATAGCATGACAATGACTTGGGCCCGTGTCTTCATGTTTGGGATTTGGCAATGGCTGGCTTGGTAACAGTCCTTTTTGTCTCTCATTTACTGAATTAGCCAATTGCCCAATTTGGACCTGAACTTTATTCATATCCTGATGATAGTTCTTTGTAAAGGTTTCTAACATTTTCCTCAACTCCGATATTTCTGAATCATTCTGGGGTGGATGTTGATAATATGGAGACTGGAATTGTGATTGGTAGTGTGGTGGACTTTGATAAGGTTGTGACTGTGGTGGACTTTGAGATGGATGAAAATTCGGTGCATTACGATTGAAACTGGATGGGTGAGACTGAGCATTATATGGATGTGGAATTGGTGGCCTATGATGCTCAGGACCAGACTGACTCCACAAAAAATTTGGATGGTTTCGCCATCCCGAATTGTGTGTGTTGGAGTATGGATTGTGAGGGGTCTGGTAAAAGCTGCATTCGTGTTCTCCTAATATGATTGGGGCTGATACAAAGGACACTCCTCAAAAACATGGTTGAGATCATGACAGTAGGTGCAACCTGGTTTGATCAGAGGTGATGGGTTGACCTGATTGACCACAGAATTTTCCCTTGACTCAAGCAGTTCTATCCTCTTCATCAATTGTGTGATCTTGGCTTCCGCAGCTATAGAGGATTCTATGGAGTGCATACCAGTTCTAGAAGTGGTGGAAGTGGGTTTATCAGGACATGACTCCCACTGAATCGTTTTCTCAGCTAAGTCTTCAAAGAGATCCCACCCCTGATGCTCATCTTTCTTCAAAAATTCTCCTTGGCACATGGATTCAAAGAGTGTTTTTCTTTGATAGTCAAGTCCGTCATAGATAATTTGACACTGACGCCATTTCTCTATGCCGTGATGAGGACATAGGGCTAGAAGGTCTTTGAAACGCTCAAAATATTTCCAGAACGGTTCGTGTGATTCCTGCTTGAATTGCATGATATTCTTTCGCATGAGGGCTGTTTTGTGGATGGGACAAAATTCTTAAGAAAGACTTTTACAAAATCATCCCAAGAAGATATGGAACTGACGGGAAGATTGTAAAGCCATTTCTTAGCTAAATCCTTAAGTGCAAACGGTATGAATCTTAACCTAACAGCATCCTCAGTCAGTTGGGAAATTCTCATTATTAAACATACTTCTTCAAACTCTCGAATGAAGAGGTACACGTCCTCAGACTCTAGACCATGAAATCGGGAAAGTGTATTTATGAATTGCGGTTTCAGCTCGAAGTGATTTCCATTTGGTTCAGGGAGAAGAATGCACGATGGAAGGGAGGTGCGAATCGGATAGAATCGATCTTGAAGTGAAACGTTGTTTTCCATTGTGTCAAGTGGTTGTGTAAGTGCAAGTGTAGAAATTCTAACAAGTCTTGCAGAATTTGGATCACGGAACCACTCTTGCATATACAGTCACAAACAACGTGCACCGATCACACCAGCGAAAAAGAAAAATAACAAACAATAAAAGAAAATCAATCCAAGCTATCTAGGATTCCTGGACCTAGACGACTCCTAACTGATTAGACTTTCCACGGGAGGTTTAGTGTAGACTTTGACTACAAGCTAATCAGCCAGGTCAGGGCAAGGTTGTTGGGAGGTTTTCCGTCAAAGACGTTCCTTAATTAAGTAACCACCAACCTTCGGGCTTTCGGCCCTCAATCCCTTTCCTAAACACTGATTTTACAAAAGTCAATTTTCAACACTTTTCCCCCTTAGGATAATCTCCTAAGTGAGTCTGGATGTCCCTAGGGCCAACGTCTATCAAATTTTATTACAAGCTTGGGATTGTGAGTGCTTGGAAAATGATTTTCGGGCTAAGGAAAGGGTGATGAAATCCCCCACCTTATCTTATTTATGGGTGATGCCCTTAAAATCAGTTTGGTGCAAGTGTACAGTTATAAACAAACAAGGTTCACTCAAAGCTATAAAAATCAAACAAGGAGTGAGTCCTAGTCAATATGCAATGCACACGTACCTTGCTCCAGCACTCTTCAATAGTAAAAGTAAATGAATTGAAAAGACACGTGCTTAGAAATGCAAATGTCTAATCAATTTTAACTTTGCAACAAATTTTTTACTGTTGATTATTAGCAGATACAAGGTGAAGCATACACGAATTTAAGTATTGCAGCAGCTGTATTTTGCAGAGCAAGCAGCCCTGCAGAAATTTGGTCAGTAGTTCACTCCTCCTTGCCGCGGATCCGCGGCTTTGGCCGTGGAATCGCGACAATTCAGAGGGCAACTGGTTTCTGCTTTCGAGAGCAGAAGCCCAGAGCCACTTATATGTTACTGCAATGCAAATTTTCCTGTTCTCTTCACCTGTAACCTGCAACAGAGAAGAAGATTCGTTTAGTTCTTCACTTGAAATCAAAAACCGTTGCTCTCCCGGCAACGGCGCCAAAATTTTTTGTTTAGGAAAAGGAGTATAGTGTGAAGTTGCACAAATATTCAGTAAAAGAAAGAAAGTTTAGAGTCAACCTTAGGTGCTTGATCACTCCACAAAGTATTTAAAATGATCGATGTATCATTTCCAATTAACCGTAGTAGCACAAGCTATACGGGTCGAATCCACAAGGAGAGCTCACGATGGAAGCTTTACGGTTTAATGTGAAGATAGAAAACGAAGATTCTTCTTTGTTTTAAAAGAATGCAAAAGACATGGAAAAAGAAATGAAAGAATTGGTGGTTGGTGTGTACATGAAATGAAAACTATGAAATAAAATGAAATGAATCGAAGACAAGATTTGCTTTGGAATTAATACTAAAAGAATGAAAAACTTGTAGAAAACTTTTAGATGAGAAAGGCCATGACTAGCTAACATTACTAACTTGCTAACTTACTAATCTCCGTTAGGGTGATACTTGCCTCATGTTGATTCATCGGCATATATTTGTCTTGCGTATTGGTCTAGTTACTTTCCCACTTGGATGTCATGTGATCATTCTTGGACTTGTCTTGTAGCCTCATTGATGTCATAGGCCTTCAAGATAGACTTTCAATGGTGGAATCAAAAGAGTTACCACGCAAGGGATGCTAAGGAAGAAGATACAACATTCATTAATTGAAGTAAAGAAGTTGTACAACAAATAGCATATGTTTGGTGATCCATCTCTATGTTCCATCAAGGCACTTATTCTAAGACAAGGCTCTAAATGAGGCACACATGAATCATATGGAGAATTACAACAAGAGATTGCCAAGCATAAAAGTAACCCATCATCTTCATCATGGATAAAATAGACTCAACAATTGCAAGATGAAGTAATTGCATTCACCCAAGAGTTAGAAGTTTAGCAAGATTAGTGGTTAGCTAGTCATGTAGAAGAATTTAGCTACTAGCCATTACAAGAAAAGAAAAGCAATTCATGAATAAAAGTGCAATTGAAGTAAAGCTTGAAATGAAAGAATGCAAGTAAAGTACTAGAAAATGCTCAAGTAGAGAAAGGAGATTGGATTAAACCTTGCTTCACAAGTTGTCACCCTTGATTTACACAAGCTTTCTCTCTCACAATCTCTCTTTTTGCAGAATTTCTAGGGAGGAAGAAGACTAAGAGAAACAAAACCTAGAGAAAAATCAAAATACAATCTCTTTCTCTATTCTCTCCTCCCTCCTCTCTCTCTCTTTTTTTGCGAAGGCCCTGGTGGTGTATTTATAGCCTCAGAGAGAAGTATCTAGAACCCAGGTTATTTGAGAGAATCTCGGGCCTCAACGGCCTTGTAACTGCCGCAGATACGCGGCAAAGTCCTGGAAAGCGCGGCAAAATCTTGGCCGTTGAGGCCGAGATTTCTGTTGCGATTTTCTTGTTAAGTTGTTAGCCACGTGGACCTTCTGGAAGTTTGAGTTGGCGCGTGAATATCTCCAGATCCTGGCCTCAACCTTTGGGCTCTCTTTTGGGCTTTGATTTATTTTCCTTTAATTCTTGATAATTAAAGGGATTTTGGGCTTTTTCTAATTAGAATATGGACCTGCAAAAATAGAGAGAAAAGGATTAAAAATCACATTTTTATTTGCAATATGCATGGTATGGATGTGGTAAAATATGCAGAAATGAATAACAATCACACCCCCATACCTAGCTTTTGCTCGTCCTCGAGCAAAAAAAGAAAGAAAAGAAAATCCTAACTAGATTATTACACCACTTTCGTAGGTGACACGATTGCACTGAGCACGTGCAACAAGCCGTTAAACCTCTAGGTTACCCTAGAGGAGGAGTGTTGTCTCCTGAGGGTTTTCAGCGGATTGCACCCACAAAATCCATAAAGAAAAATAAAAGGGTTAGTGAAAATTTTGATCCATGTTTTAAAGATTCTCACTTAAGTTATAGGTTTCAGGTTAACCTAAACTTGTCATTCCTTTTATAAGCCTCTATTTGGAGTTTTGTTTCCATCTTAGGTTAAACTTTTAGGGAAAAGATCAAAAACCGGATTTTGCATCAATCCTAGGATATATACATCTATAAATATGAAGGATCTTTCTTAAACTAAGTTCATTTATTTACTAATATATATAACATTTTTTATACGATATTTATTTATTTACATTTCCTTAGCATCCTTAGGCTTTCTAGTTTACCCTTGTAACGAGTCTCTTACCGATGACTCCCAAACCAGACGGTCTTAGGGCACCAGATGAGAAAACATCTCTAGGGTTCGAAGACTCGAGTAAAAAAGGCCACGAAAGAATTTAAGGACTTAACCACCTTTAGGCGTGATTAGTAATGCTTCTTGAGGCACGACTAACCAGCTTAATTAGTGGCTAAGTAATTATTATTTATTTATATACATATTTATATATTTTTTTAATATTTTTTTTATTATATATATATGTAAATAAAGTCACAAAGTCTTTGATTAATCCTTCAATATGTTTAATGTATATATCCTAAAGAAAGAATTAAAATCTAGTAATTTTTCTAATCCTTTATTACTTAACCTAAGAATCTAACAAAACTCCTCTTTTCGACTTATAATTAGAAATCTTAGTTTAAAGCTTCCTTAATCCCTAAAGTTAAGTTTGATTCTTTAAACATGGATCAAGAATTTTCTTTTCTTTTTTTTATTTATTATTATTATTTTTTCTAAAAAAATAAAATCTAACAAGAAAATAGAAAATCTACAAAGAAAGGTAAAATCTAAAAGAAAATAAAAACCCTAAAAATAAAAATAAAAAGCCTAAAAGAAAATGAAAAATCCTAGGTTAGCATCTACCCCCCCATACCTATCTCATGCATTATCCCCAATGTATGCAAGATAAAAATGATGCATGAAATAGGTAAAGGTTTTTTTTTTATTTTTTTTATTTACAAAAAAGTGCAAAAAATTATTTACAAGGAATATATACAAGTGTGACCATTACCTAGGCTTTTCTTTGGTCGTTTTCCTCTGGCCCGTTTCCCATCATTCCAGTGTGTTTGTTTGCGCGAGCTCAGTTGGGAAACGTATTGAATTATTTTCTTAGCCCTAGGTGTTTCCAGATTCAATTGTTTATTGTCATTCATCCTCCTTCTACCACATTGTTCACTAAAAAATTCCATGTCACCACTTTCACTTTGAATCTCATTACTTCCAATGTTAAGGAATTCCAGCTCCTCTCCATACAACTCTTCAAAACTCAGGTTAACATTTTCCTTAGGAAGTGTACAATCAGTTAACCTACCCCGAGTTGGCTCATCCAGACACATGAGCTCATCAGCGAAAAGGTCTTCAAAGGATATGTCAATTGGAGGTTCTTGAACTATATCCTCTTGGGATACAGTCACAGTTGGCTCAGTGAAAGTGAAAATATCCAAATCAACTTTCCCTTTTTGAAAGGGTACTCGGCTAACAGGATTTTCCACTTTGAGAGAATCACAAACTTGTGACTCATCTTTCCCTATTTCCTCACAATTGTCTCTAACAAAGCTGACCTCAAATGTTTGATCTTGTGTTTTATGAGGCTGTGTGTGGAAGACATTCATTTCACGAGTCATGTCACCAAAGGTTAACCTCATTGATCCATTACGGCAATTGATGATGGCATTTGCTGTAGCCAGGAATGGTCGTCCCAAAATAACAGGAGTTTGAGCCATTTGATTGGAATTAGACACAGGTTGTGTCTCAAGGACTACAAAATCAACAGGGTATATGAACTCCCCAACTCTGACAAGGACATCGTGAACTTCTCCCTTAGGTTTCTTGACAGAGCGATCAGCCAATTGTATTGTCATTTGGGTAGGGCGGAGATCACCTAACCCTAATTGTTGGTACACAGACAAAGGTAGGAGATTGATGCTGGCCCCTAAATCAAGTAGTGCCCTATTGATGGTAGTCTGTCCTATGATGCATGAAATGGTGGGGCTCCCTGGGTCTTTATATTTAATAGGAGTTGGACCAGTGAGCAACTCGCTGATGGTTGATGCTAGGAAGACTTTCTTAGGGACTTGTGTTTTCCTCTTCTTAGTGCACATTTCCTTTAAGAATTTGGCATATGATGGCACTTGTTGTATGACATCAAGAAGAGGGACATTGATGTGGACCTTATTAAACATTTCTCTTATCTTCTCCATATGAGCATTTGTCTTGTTATCTGTAAGCCTATTTGGAAATGGTACAATAGGCTTATAAGGTTGCTCATCTACCTTTTCTTTACCCTTGGCTTTTGAAGTGGATAGCTCTGTACTAGAGGATGGTTTGTCAGAAGCTGGTTGCATTAGGACAGGAGGTGTTGGCTTTGGTACTGGATGAGATGATTGACTAGAAACCTTATTGTCTATCTGTTTTCCAGATCTCAGGGTATGAATAGCATGACAATGACTTGGGCCCGTGTCTTCATGTTTGGGATTTGGCAATGGCTGGCTTGGTAACAGTCCTTTTTGTCTCTCATTTACTGAATTAGCCAATTGCCCAATTTGGACCTGAACTTTATTCATATCCTGATGATAGTTCTTTGTAAAGGTTTCTAACATTTTCCTCAACTCCGATATTTCTGAATCATTCTGGGGTGGATGTTGATAATATGGAGACTGGAATTGTGATTGGTAGTGTGGTGGACTTTGATAAGGTTGTGACTGTGGTGGACTTTGAGATGGATGAAAATTCGGTGCATTACGATTGAAACTGGATGGGTGAGACTGAGCATTATATGGATGTGGAATTGGTGGCCTATGATGCTCAGGACCAGACTGACTCCACAAAAAATTTGGATGGTTTCGCCATCCCGAATTGTGTGTGTTGGAGTATGGATTGTGAGGGGGTCTGGTAAAAGCTGCATTCGTGTTCTCCTAATATGATTGGGGCTGATACAAAGGACACTCCTCAAAAACATGGTTGAGATCATGACAGTAGGTGCAACCTGGTTTGATCAGAGGTGATGGGTTGACCTGATTGACCACAGAATTTTCCCTTGACTCAAGCAGTTCTATCCTCTTCATCAATTGTGTGATCTTGGCTTCCGCAGCTATAGAGGATTCTATGGAGTGCATACCAGTTCTAGAAGTGGTGGAAGTGGGTTTATCAGGGCATGACTCCCACTGAATCGTTTTCTCAGCTAAGTCTTCAAAGAGATCCCACCCCTGATGCTCATCTTTCTTCAAAAATTCTCCTTGGCACATGGATTCAAAGAGTGTTTTTCTTTGATAGTCAAGTCCGTCATAGATAATTTGACACTGACGCCATTTCTCTATGCCGTGATGAGGACATAGGGCTAGAAGGTCTTTGAAACGCTCAAAATATTTCCAGAACGGTTCGTGTGATTCCTGCTTGAATTGCATGATATTCTTTCGCATGAGGGCTGTTTTGTGGATGGGATAAAATTTCTTAAGAAAGACTTTTACAAAATCATCCCAAGAAGATATGGAACTGACGGGAAGATTGTAAAGCCATTTCTTAGCTAAATCCTTAAGTGCAAACGGTATGAATCTTAACCTAACAGCATCCTCAGTCAGTTGGAAATTCTCATTATTAAACATACTTCTTCAAACTCTCGAATGAAGAGGTACACGTCCTCAGACTCTAGACCATGAAATCGGGAAAGTGTATTTATGAATTGCGGTTTCAGCTCGAAGTGATTTCCATTTGGTTCAGGGAGAAGAATGCACGATGGAAGGGAGGTGCGAATCGGATAGAATCGATCTTGAAGTGAAACGTTGTTTTCCATTGTGTCAAGTGGTTGTGTAAGTGCAAGTGTAGAAATTCTAACAAGTCTTGCAGAATTTGGATCACGGAACCACTCTTGCATATACAGTCACAAACAACGTGCACCGATCACACCAGCGAAAAAGAAAAATAACAAACAATAAAAGAAAAATCAATCCAAGCTATCTAGGATTCCTGGACCTAGACGACTCCTAACTGATTAGACTTTCCACGGGAGGTTTAGTGTAGACTTTGACTACAAGCTAATCAGCCAGGTCAGGGCAAGGTTGTTGGGAGGTTTTCCGTCAAAGACGTTCCTTAATTAAGTAACCACCAACCTTCGGGCTTTCGGCCCTCAATCCCTTTCCTAAACACTGATTTTACAAAAGTCAATTTTCAACACTTTCCCCCTTAGGATAATCTCCTAAGTGAGTCTGGATGTCCCTAGGGCCAACGTCTATCAAATTTTATTACAAGCTTGGGATTGTGAGTGCTTGGAAAATGATTTTCGGGCTAAGGAAAGGGTGATGAAATCCCCCACCTTATCTTATTTATGGGTGATGCCCTTAAAATCAGTTTGGTGCAAGTGTACAGTTATAAACAAACAAGGTTCACTCAAAGCTATAAAAATCAAACAAGGAGTGAGTCCTAGTCAATATGCAATGCACACGTACCTTGCTCCAGCACTCTTCAATAGTAAAAGTAAATGAATTGAAAAGACACGTGCTTAGAAATGCAAATGTCTAATCAATTTTTAACTTTGCAACAAATTTTTTACTGTTGATTATTAGCAGATACAAGGTGAAGCATACACGAATTTAAGTATTGCAGCAGCTGTATTTTGCAGAGCAAGCAGCCCTGCAGAAATTTGGTCAGTAGTTCACTCCTCCTTGCCGCGGATCCGCGGCTTTGGCCGTGGAATCGCGACAATTCAGAGGGCAACTGGTTTCTGCTTTCGAGAGCAGAAGCCCAGAGCCACTTATATGTTACTGCAATGCAAATTTTCCTGTTCTCTTCACCTGTAACCTGCAACAGAGAAGAAGATTCGTTTAGTTCTTCACTTGAAATCAAAAACCGTTGCTCTCCCCGGCAACGGCGCCAAAATTTTTGTTTAGGAAAGGAGTATAGTGTGAAGTTGCACAAATATTCAGTAAAAGAAAGAAAGTTTAGAGTCAACCTTAGGTGCTTGATCACTCCACAAAGTATTTAAAATGATCGATGTATCATTTCCAATTAACCGTAGTAGCACAAGCTATACGGGTCGAATCCACAAGGAGAGCTCACGATGGAAGCTTTACGGTTTAATGTGAAGATAGAAAACGAAGATTCTTCTTTGTTTTAAAAGAATGCAAAAGACATGGAAAAAGAAATGAAAGAATTGGTGGTTGGTGTGTACATGAAATGAAAACTATGAAATAAAATGAAATGAATCGAAGACAAGATTTGCTTTGGAATTAATACTAAAAGAATGAAAAACTTGTAGAAAACTTTTAGATGAGAAAGGCCATGACTAGCTAACATTACTAACTTGCTAACTTACTAATCTCCGTTAGGGTGATACTTGCCTCATGTTGATTCATCGGCATATATTTGTCTTGCGTATTGGTCTAGTTACTTTCCACTTGGATGTCATGTGATCATTCTTGGACTTGTCTTGTAGCCTCATTGATGTCATAGGCCTTCAAGATAGACTTTCAATGGTGGAATCAAAAGAGTTACCACGCAAGGGATGCTAAGGAAGAAGATACAACATTCATTAATTGAAGTAAAGAAGTTGTACAACAAATAGCATATGTTTGGTGATCCATCTCCATGTTCCATCAAGGCACTTATTCTAAGACAAGGCTCTAAATGAGGCACACATGAATCATATGGAGAATTACAACAAGAGATTGCCAAGCATAAAAGTAACCCATCATCTTCATCATGGATAAAATAGACTCAACAATTGCAAGATGAAGTAATTGCATTCACCCAAGAGTTAGAAGTTAAGCAAGATTAGTGGTTAGCTAGTCATGTAGAAGAATTTAGCTACTAGCCATTACAAGAAAAGAAAAGCAATTCATGAATAAAAGTGCAATTGAAGTAAAGCTTGAAATGAAAGAATGCAAGTAAAATACTAGAAAATGCTCAAGTAGAGAAAGGAGATTGGATTAAACCTTGCTTCACAAGTTGTCACCCTTGATTTACACAAGCTTTCTCTCTCTCACAATCTCTCTTTTTGCAGAATTTCTAGGGAGGAAGAAGACTAAGAGAAACAAACCTAGAGAAAAATCAAAATACAATCTCTTTCTCTATTCTCTCCTCCCTCCTCTCTCTCTCTTTTTTTGCGAAGGCCCTGGTGGTGTATTTATAGCCTCAGAGAGAAGTATCTAGAACCCAGGTTATTTGAGAGAATCTCGGCCTCAACGGCCTTGTAACTGCCGCAGATACGCGGCAAAGTCCTGGAAAGCGCGGCAAAATCTTGGCCGTTGAGCCGAGATTTCTGTTGCGATTTTCTTGTTAAGTTGTTAGCCACGTGGACCTTCTGGAAGTTTGAGTTGGCGCGTGAATATCTCCAGATCCTGGCCTCAACCTTTGGGCTCTCTTTTGGGCTTTGATTTATTTTCCTTTAATTCTTGATAATTAAAGGGATTTTGGGCTTTTTCTAATTAGAATATGGACCTGCAAAAATAGAGAGAAAAGGATTAAAAATCACATTTTTATTTGCAATATGCATGGTATGGATGTGGTAAAATATGCAGAAATGAATAACAATCATTTTAAAGGACGATTTCACTGGTACATGCAACGATGTCAAAGCATCCATTGCCGACCAGAGATCGTCATCCACGTCGGTACTAGTGTCTGACGGCACTGAATCAGAAGCAAACACAGAAAAATACGCTAAATCTAATTCTTCATTAATGTACCAACCGCCTACATCATCGGCGGAGGTATTATCAACATCGGGCTTATTAATGCCCGTTACAGGTGGATCTAGCTCCCCACACATTCATCTTCCTCCAGCTCGATGTCGGCTTCATTGCCAGAGTCTGGTTCCTCTGGTTGCGGGACTTCATCTATTTCCACAGATTCCTGATATAGGAGGGAATCTGTGAAATAATTCTCCACTCCCTTGAACGGATGCCTCTCGGCAATCAACGTTCGCACCTTCCCACTCCCGTCAATGTATTTCATGACCTGGTGGAGGTAGAGGGAACGATAGAATTGCGATGAATCCACGGTCGTCCCAGCAGCAAGTTGTAGGAGGTGTCAGCATTTATGACGTAGCATGTCACCTCTGACCTCAGGTCTCCAATCTGGCATTTGAGCTTGACCTTCCCCATCGGACGGGTACTATTGGCATTGAACCCATAAATGGTCGCTGGGTAGGGCTCAAACGGTGAGTAGGAATCCCGAGATGTTGCATGACCCTGCGAGGCATGATGCTCAATGCAGACCCGGGATCTACCTGGATGCGGTTCACCTCAGATGATCCAATATACCCTGCGAAGTAAAGGGGTCGATCATGTTTCCCTTTGACTTGCATATCATCTGCCGTGAAGGTGATGCAGGGAATATTTTGGGAGGCGTGGAGGCAATCCTCTACATCTTCCTCCTTCGGTAGCTGGGTCATGAAGACCTCAGCATTAGCCACAGCTTCTTGTAGAGCTTCTCTGGTCGACTTTGATAATCTGAGAAGCTCATAAAGAGTAATCCGCGCTGGGATATTGGCTAACTGAGCCAGGACATCAAAGCGGTAAGGTGCCGTGGATCCTTCCGCTATGTCTTTTGAAAGAACTTGGGAAAACCGAAGTTCTTTCTGTTTCTCCACGGGTTGCTTCGTGGAGGCTTTGGCTGGCTCTGCAGCGGGTCTTGGAGGAGTTACCGCCGTTTCGCCATACTTTTTCAAATATGGCTGCCCCGAACGGGTTTCTGCCACCAGCTGACTGGGTTCTGCGGTCAGAACTATTGTCTCCTCTTCTGAGTCGGTTAGCGAGGGAATATCAGTTTCCGCTTCTCGAGAAGAGGTACACACCACGTTGCAGGATGAAGCCTTTGCTTTGCCTTTGGACTTCCTGCTGGTTACAGTAGTCCATTGCTGGCCATCAATAAGGTCGGGATGAACCCACATGATTTCTCTCCGAGGTGTGGGAACAGGTACCAAGCCCTTTTCTTTCTGCTGGTAAGGGTCTGTGTTGACCATTCTCAGCTCTCCTCTTGGGATAGGGACTACTCCAAAGGGTGTTGGAGGTTGCCTTCCAAATTGGAGGACTGACGTCATATTAGCCGTCACCTTCTTCTGCTCTGGTCGGAGTTTCAATACCTCCGCGTCAATCAGGGCCTGAAGGATGTCCTTGAAGACATAACAGCTCTTGGTAGGGTGTCCCAACATCCTGTGGTACATGAGTAGCTGGGATTGTCGGTTTTACCGACTTCCTCGGGGTGCCGAGCTTCAGGAAGTTTCAGTCGATTGCTCTTTTTGAGTAATTTGAAGAGCGAGTCGACATGTTCATCCTTGAAGGAATACTGCTTGTTAGCCCGTGGTTGGCTTGAAGAGCCACTTCCCTTGGCCGGTTGAGGTTTGACAGGGGACTTGGTCTCTGCTGCCAAGTTATCCTTCCTTTTGGCTTGGAGGGATGTGTCTGGTGCACGCCTCGTTAACCTTTCAGGCCTGGGTTTGTTTTCTTCCGCTCTGACGCGGGCGACAATCTCCTCAGCCTGTTCACCTTATTGGACTAATTGTTTCCAGGTGCGGCTTTCAGCAACTCATATTTGAGCAAGGAGTGAGGTTTGGAGATTATGGCGGCATGTTTCCACCAGGGTAACCTGGATCATACCGCTCGGACATCGGAGTGCCACGTTCCGAAATCTTTCCACGAAAGACTTAACGGACTCTCCCTTTCACTGCTTGGTGGCTAAAAGGGTAGGCATGTTGACCTCCGAGTCATCTTCAAAGAAGCGTGTTAAGAACAGCTTCTCCAAATCACCCCAGTTCTTGATGGAACCTTCTGGGAGCTTCATGAACCATTCAAAGGCCAGCCCTTTTAGGGTGCCGATGAATAAACGTGCCAAGATAGCATCGTTATCTACCACATTCTCAGTTTGGGACTTGAAATAGTAGATGTGTTGGTTCGGTGAACCTTTCCCATCAAATGCTTGGAGGGTTGGAGCCTTGAACTTGGGCGGGTATGGAACCAGGTCCCATTCGGCTGGATATGGGCGGACCACTCCTGCTTCTTGGAGACCTTTCCGATTGGTAAGAGCTTCAGGCGCTGCTCCAACTGATTCATTCTTTTAGAATGAACCTTTCCCTGGTCTTGATCATTCTTCTCCTGCGACGAGGATTTAGACGAACCAGAGGTGGGTTGCTCTTTCTTCTCGGAGTGTTCAGAAGATGAGCTTTCTCCCTCTTTTTGTTTGCCCTTAGACTTTCTAGGGGGAGATTTCCTCCTGTCTTCGAGCAACTGTGCGAGCATCTGCTTGAGAGAGTCGATGGATTCTTACTGAGCACGAATCATCTCGAGTTGTTCCTTCTGGACCTGGGCTTGCAGCTCCAAGCGCTTAGCGGTCTCCTCAGGAGTGCTCGTCATGTATGTGAAGGCCTCTTTCTCTATAGAAGAGTTTGAGGCCTGCGACTCTGCAATGGCAGGGTGTGAGTCATTAACCTCAATGCCCCGGGCTAGGGCATTGTAGTTGATCAAGAGAATGGCCCCGGTCCGGGTGCGAGTGTGTCGGTATACTCCTTCCGGTTCAGAGTCCGACTCGTCGGAGCTGACTACAGGCTGTTTTCCCCTGCTCCTGCTCGCCATGTTAGCGGTGAGCTCCAGATACTCAGTGTCAGGAAGATCCTCCGCCTGTAAGAGCGTCTTCTTTTGGCTGCTGGGGAAATCAGGGTCAGCTGTCTAACTAGGACTGCTGGTTCACGCCTGAACCGCAACGGCACTCAGAGAGCATGGAGATGAGTCGTTGGCAGCAACATGATGAAGTGGTTTGATTAGCACTTCTTTTCTTTGTCAAGTAATCCTTTAGATCCATGGGAAGAGGATCGAAGAGATTAGCCTCGCAACTTCGAGGGCGGGAGGCATCCTTGCGCTGTACAGCTTGGACGCAGGATTCAGAGATGCGGTTCTCGCGTCGCAGCTTTAGAACGCGTGTCTGGCGTCTCTGCTGAGAGGAGACGTGGTTGTCGCGTTGCAGCTTGGTGCGTCGGGGCAGGGACGCTTGAGAGAGAGTGGGCTGCTGGGCCCTACGCCTAAGGGCGCGTGCCTCTTGTACTTGACGAGGCGCGCAGGCATCGCCTTCGCGTTTGGTGAGTTGGACTTCAGAGGACCTAATTTGGGGAGTCTCGCATTTGGGCCGCCAAACGCGGACTTCGCGTGCTGGACGTGGCGCGGCCAAGGCGCCGGATTGAACTTTGCGTCCTGCCTCAGTTGGACAATCAGAAGTTCCAACTTGCAGTTGACGCCGCACGCCTCCTCTGTCGACGCTCAGCGTTTCGGTTGCGTCGTGGAGGTGGAGAGAAACCAACGACGACTTGGTGCTGAGGGAGAGGGTGGACTGGCTGGACACCAGAGATTTTGACCACGCGGGTCTCCTGAGAGACGCTGACGCGTGTGTTTCGTATGGCGCGGTTGGTCGTAACGGCTGTTGTGCCTGAGACCACACGGGCCTTCTAAGAGACGTTGGCGCGTGTATCCTGCTTGGCACAGTTGGCTGCGACACCCTTTGCAGCCGCTGCGCCTGAGGTCACGCGGGTCTCCTGAGAGACGTTGGCGCGTGTGTCACACTTGGCGTGGTTGGTCGTAACGGCTGTTGTGCCTGAGACCACGCGGGCCTTCTGAGAGACGTTGGCGCGTGTATCCTGCTTGGCACAGTTGGCTGCGACACCCTTTGCAGCCGCTGTGCCTGAGGACACACGGGTCTCCTGAGAGACGTTGGCGCGTGTGTCACACTTGGCGCGGTTGGCCGCGACACCCTTCACAGCAGCCGCGCCTGAGAGAGTCTTAGAGCGGGTTTCGGGGCAAGTCCCCGTAGAAACCCTGCGGCAGACGCGGGTCCTTGGGCTTTTGGTGCCGGAAGAGAGAAACTCTTCATACTTTGCCTGGACGAACTCGACAACGAGCGATTCGACCATCTTCCCCTTATGGAGGACGTCACCTTGCGCTACTATTTGTTCGTCAGTGACAAATGTCGTCCCCAGCGGAGTCGCCATCTCTTGTATGCGTCGGAAAAGGAGGATTCGATTGTAAAATTCTTTTGATTGGATAGAAGATTACAACAGATCGGTCTTTCGATTACAAGGGAGGGAGGATGTTGAGTCTTGAATCCTCCCTTTATTTAAGGCTGGTGTAGGCTGTCTAAAAATCACTAAAAGACAAGCCATTAAAAGCAGAGTTTCAAATTCTAGACGCGAAGGCTCAGCACCAAGGCGCGAGGGTCCAACACCCGCGTCTCAGCACCAAGGCGCGAGGGCTCGACACCCGCGTCTTAGCACTAAGGCGCGAGGGCTCGACACCCGCGTCTCAGCATCAAGGCGCGTGGGCTCGACACCCGCGTCTCAACATCAAGGCGCGTGGGCTCGACACCCGCGTCTCACGCCTCGGTTATAACCGCCCTGGTTATTGGGCCAGTCACCGCCCACATAGCGGGGAAGTGGGGAAGTTGGCCCCTCATCGTGGAGCATTTTTAGGGGGGCACGTTCACCCCCTAGGACCTCTATAAATAGCCTCGTTTGCTATGAGGTCAGGAAAGGAGAGAAGAGAGGGGATAGAGACAAGGGCGATCAGAAAGGCATCTGGTATCAGAAGATCACAGAGAGAGACAGACCGAGATAGGAGAGAGCTTAACTCTTCGTCAAGCTTGCTGCGTACAAGCTGCTCTTTGCCTACCTTCTCTTTGAGAGTTTTGGTAGACAGAGCTGTGCTACTCCCTCTACCAGCCAAAGAGAAGATTCCCTGACGAGCCCGACGGTCATCCGGTCAACAGAGAACAAGATTCACTCTCCACCGCCACACGAAGAACCCAGCCTTAAACAAAGGGAGGATTCAAGACTCAACATCCTCCCTCCCTTATAACTGGAAGAAAAAGCAGTTTTGTTGTAATTTTTTCATCTGATTCAAGAAAAATTTTACAGTAAAGACTTCTTTCCTTTTCTTTCCGGCGCGTACAAGAGATGGCGACTCCGCTGGGGACTACATTTGTCACTGAGGAGCAAATCGTGGCGCAGGATGACGTCCTCCGTAAGGGGAAGATGGTCGAATCGCTCATTGTCGAGTTTGACCAGGCGAAGTACGAAGAGTTTCCTCTTCCGGCTCCAAGAGCCCAAAGACCCGCGTCTGCCGCCGGGTCTCGACGGGGAATGGCCTCGAAGCCCGATCTGTGGCTCTCTCGGGCGCCCCTCCTGCCAACTGTGCCAAGCAAGGTGCACGCGCCAACGCCACTCAGAAGGCCCGCCTGGCCCCAGGTACAACTGCCGCTGCGATCAACCGCGCAGCACTGAACACACGCGTCAGCGTCTCTCAGGAGACCCGCGTGGTTAAAACTCTGATGTTCAGCATCAGGATGTTGTTGGTCTCTCTCCACCTCCGCGACGCAACCGGAACACTGAGCGTCGACAGAGGAGACGTGCGCGCCAGCTGCAAGTTGGAACCTCTGGTTGTCTGACTGAGGCTGGACGCAGCATACAAACTGGCGCCTTGCTCGCGCCCAGCGAAGTCCGCGTTTGGCGGCCCAAACGCGAGATTCCTTCAGTTAGGTCCTCTGAGGACCAACTCACCATACGCCAAGGTGAAGCCTCTGCGCCTTGTCAAGCACAAGAGGCACGCGCCTATAGACGTGGGGCCCAGCAGCCCACTCCCTCTCAAGTGTCTCTGCCCCGACACACCAAGCAGCAACGCGACAGGCGCGTCTTATCTCAATAGAGACGCCAGACGCGCGCTGAACAGCTGCGGCGCGAGAACCGCGTCCCTGAAGCCTGCGTCCAGGCTGTACGGCACATGGATGCCTCCCGTCTTCGATGTTGCGAGGCTAATCTTTTCAATCCCCCTCCCATGGATTTGAGGGATTATTTGACGAAGAAAAGAAGTGCCAATCAGGCCACTTCGTCGTGTTGCTGCCAACGGCTCATCCATATGCTCTCTGAGTGCCGTTGCGGATCAGGTGTGCACCAGCAGTTTTTAGTTAGACAGCTGACCCTGATTCCCCCTTCAGCCAAAAGAAGGCGCTCCCACAGAAGGAGAACCTTCTCTAACGTTGAGTACCCGGTGCTCACTGCGAATATGACGAGCAGGAGCAAGGGAAACAACCTGCAGTCAGCTCTGACGAGTCTGACTCTGAACCGGAAGGGGTGTATCAACACACTCGCACCCGGACTGGGGCCATTCCCCTAATTGACTATAATGCCTTAGCCCATGGCATTAAAATGAATGATTCTCACTCCGCCGTAGCGGAATCAAGGGCTTCGAACTCTTCCGTCGAGAAGGAGACCTCTGCCTACATGACAGGCACTCCTGAGGAGACGGCTAAACGTTTAGAACAGATCCAGAAGGCACAAATGGATATGATTCTTTCTCAGCAGGAATCTATCAACTCCCTCAAGCAGGCGATTGCACAGCTGCTCGAAGACAGGAGGAGGTCTCCTCCTAAAAAGTCAAAGGGCAAAAGGAGAAAGGGAGAAAGCTCATCTTCCGAACCTTCTGAGGAGACGCGGCGATCTACTTCCGGCTCGTCCAAGTCCTCGTCGCAAGTAAAGGGCGACCAAGATCTGGGGAAGGCTCATGCTAAAAGAATGAGTCAACTGGAGCGACGCCTCGAGGCCCTTGCCAATCGCAAAGACCTCCAAGAAGTAGGAGTGGTTCGGCCCTACCCGGCTGAATGGGACTTGGTTCCGTACCCGCCCAAGTTCAAAGCTCCAACTCTCCAAGCCTTTGATGGGAAGGGGTCACCCAACCAGCACATCTACTACTTCAAATCCCAAACCGGGAATGTAGTAGATAATGACGCCATCCTGGCGCGCCTGTTCATCGGCACCCTGAAAGGGTTGGCCTTTGAATGGTTTATGAAGCTCCCAAAAGGTTCTATCAAGAACTGGGGCGATTTGGAGAAGCTGTTCTTAACACGCTTCTCCGAGGATGACTCCGAAGTCACGATGCCCACCCTTTTGGCTACCAAATAGCAAAAAGGGGAGTCCGTCAAATCTTTCGTGAAAAGGTTTCGGAACGTGGCACTCTGGTGTCCAAGCGGTATGACCCAGGCCACCCTGGTGGAAACATGCCGCCACAATCTCCAAACCTCACTCCTTGCTCAAATAGGAGTTGCTGAAAGCCGCACCTGAAAGCAATTAGTCCAACAAGGTGAACAGGCTGAGGAGATTGTCGCCCGCGTCAGAGCGGAGGAAGGTAAGCCTAGGCCGGAAAGGTCGACAAGGCGTGCGCCAGACACATCCCTCCAAACAAAGCGGAAGGATAATTTGGCAACGGAGACCAAATCTCCCGCCAAACCCAATCAGGCAAGGCGAGTGGCTCTTCAAGCCAGCCACGCGCCAACAAGCAATATTCCTTCAAGGAGGAACATGTCGATTCACTCTTTAAACTACTCAACAAGAGCAACCGACTGAAGCTCCCTGAAGCTAGGCGCCCCGAGGAAGTCGGCAAGACCGACAATCCCACCTATTACTTGTACCACAGGATGCTGGGGCACCCTACTAAGAGCTGCTACGTCTTCAAGGACATCCTTCAAGCTCTGATTGACGCGGAGGTGTTAAAGCTCCGACCAGAGCAGAAGAAGGTGACGGCTAATGTGACGTCAGTTCTCCAGTTTGGAAGACAACCCCCAACGCCTGCGGGGGTGGTCCCTGTTCCAAGAGGAGAGCTGAGAATGGTCAACACAGACCCTCACCAGCAGCAAGAGAAAGGCCTGGTACCCATCCCTACACCTCAAGGGGAAATCATGTGGGTCCACCCTGACCTTGTCAATGAACAGCAATGGACTACTGTGACCAACAGAAAATCCAAAGGCAAGGCAAAAGCCTCATCCTGCAATGTGGTGGGTGCCTCCTCTCGAGAAGCCGAGACTGATGTTCCCTCGTTAACCGACTCAGAGGAAGAAACAATAGTCTTGGCCGCAGAGCCCAACCAACCGATGGCAGGAATCCGTTCGGGACAGCCGTACTTGAAGCAGTATGGTGAAACGGCGGCAACTCCTCCACAACCAGCTGCAGAACTAACCAAGCCCTCCACAAGACAACCTGTGGAGAAACAGAAAGAAACTCGGTTTTCTCGAATTCTTTCGAAAGGTATGGCGTAAGGATCCATGACACCTTACCGCTTTGATGTCCTGGCTCAACTAGCCAACATCCCGGCACGCATTACCTTGTATGAACTTCTTAGACTATCAAAGTCGACCAGGGAAGCTCTACAAGAGGCTCTGGCAAATGCTGAGGTCTTCATGACCCAGGTGCCAAAGGAGGAAGATGTAGAGAATTGTCTCCACACCTCCCAGAATGCCTCCTGCATTACCTTCACAGCAGATGACATGCAGGTTAAAGTGAAGCATGATCGACCCCTGTATTTCACAGGGTATATCGGATCGTCTGAGGTGAACCGCATTCAGGTAGATCCAGGGTTCGCATTGAGCATCATGCCTCACCGGGTCATGCAGCATCTGGGCATTCCTACTCATCGCTTGAGCCCTACTCAAACAACTATCTATGGGTTCAATGCCAACCAGACCCGTCCGATGGGGAAAATCAAGCTCAAATGCCAGATTGGAAGCCTCAAGTCGGAAGTGACATGCTACGTCATCGACGCCGACACTTCCTACAATCTATTGCTGGGACGACCGTGGATTCACCGCAACTCCATCGTTCCCTCCACTCTCCACCAAGTCATGAAATACATTGACGGGAGTGGAAAGGTGCAGACGTTGATCGCCGAAAGGTATCCATTCAAAGGGGTCGAGAATTATTTCACCGACTCTTTGCTGTACCAAGATCCGGTGGATGCGGATGAAGTCCCGCGACCAGAGGAGCCAGACTCTGGTAACGAAGCTGACACCGAGCCCGAGAAAGAAGAGTGCCTGTGGGAGTTAGAACCACTTGTAAAGAGCACTAATAAGCTCGATGTTGATAATACCACCGACGATGTAGGCGGTTGGTATATTAATGAAGATTTAGATTTTGCGTATTTTTCTGTGTTTGCTTCTGATTCAGTACCATCAGACACTAGCACCGAAGTAGACGATGATCCCTGGTCGACAATAGATGCTTTGGCATCGTTGCATGTACCAGTGAAGTCGTCCTTCGAGACATACCAAGATAATGGTAATGCGCAAGAATCTATATTTATGGTTCCAGCAAGACGGAAAGGCCAAAAACCAATTCTTTTTGGGCGAATCTCGTCTGAACCAACGCCCCGCGAAGAATCGGAAGGCGAGGAGGAATCCCCTCAGTTCGGTCATTATGAACCAAAAGCACTCAAAATGATGAGATGCATGGGGTACGACCTGACCAACAGACCCGGGTTGAACTTCGGCAAAGGAAGGATGACGCTGCTTCGATCCTTTGTGCCGAAAGGGAAGGCCCCTGATTATTATCATCGGACGCGCGGGGGTTGGGCTATGTATCAACTCCGGTCCCATCAGCCTCCCGATTCTCAAGAATCGTTGAGCAACGATTACTCTTCAGACACATCATCTTGGGAGTCAGATGTCAGTGTGTCGGCAACATCTTCAAGGAACTTTCAGTGAACATGGTTTCGACAAGCCACCTGGAAGATAGAAATGAAGAAATGATCCAATCTGATACAGATCCTTGGATCAAACATTTAAATGCTCTTTGGGACACTCGCTTTGAACAGCGCGAGCCACCCACAGAAGACAAGATTGTTCAAGTCAACCTAGGAGATGAGGCTAACCCTAAGCCCATCTTTATAAGTGACGGCCTGTCACCTTCGGAGAAAAAGGATCTAATATCTCTTGTACAAGAGTATATAGACGTCTTCGCCTGAAATTACGAGGACATGCCTGGACTTGATCCTCAAGTGGCTATGCACCGCCTCAACATTAATCCGGACGCAAAACCTGTCAAACAACAGCAGCGACGGTTCCGTCCAGAGATAATGGAGGCAATTCAATCAGAAGTCAGAAAATTTATTGATTCTGGCTTCATCAGGGAAGAACAACATCCCGACTGGGTAGCCAACATCGTCCCCGTCGCCAAGAAGAACGGGAAGATCCGAATCTGCATCGACTTCCGTGATCTAAACGAGGCCTGCCCCAAGGACGAATTCCCATTGCCGATCACAGATGTCATGATTGACAATACTTGTGGATTCGAACGAATGTCCTTCATGGACGGACTCTCAGGATACAATCAAATCAAAATGTATCCTGATGACGAAAAGCATACCTCCTTCAGGACACCTCTAGGGGTATATTGCTACACCGTCATGCCCTTCGGACTGAAAAATGCAGGGGGCAACATACCAAAGGGCCATGAACGCCATTTTCCATCAGCAAATACGCAAAACGGTGGAATGTTATGTTGATGACATCGCGGTAAAGAGCCGCACTAAGGTGATCACATAGCGGACCTGAAGGTGGTCTTCGACATCATGCGGGCTCAACAATTGAAGATGAATCCCACAAAGTCCTTCCTGGGGGTGGCCAGTGGCAAATTCTTAGGATTTGTTGTAACATCCACCGGAATTCACTTGGACCCGGAAAAGGGTTCGCGCTATCCGAGAGATGCAACCTCCGAGAAACCTCAAGGAGCTCAGGGGATTGTAAGGACGATTGGCGTACATCCGAAGGTTTATCTCAAATCTCTCCAGAAGATGCCAACTCTTTTCAAATTAATGAAGAAAGGTGTTTCGTTCATTTGGGACAGCGCTTGCCAGCAAGCATTTGAGGAAATTAAACAGTACCTCACACAACCACCAGTCCTTGCAACTCCGGTGTCTGGAAAACCTTTCCTGATATACGTCCGAGCGATGGATCATTCTTTAGGAGCTTTACTAGCTCAGAATGATGATCAGAGACGAGAGCAAGCAATCTACTATTTGAGTAGAACAATGATCGGGCCGAACATCGATACAAACCCGATCGAGAAAGAATGTTTGGCATTGGTGTTCGCTGTTCAGAAAATGCGACACTATTTGGTAGGCCAAATTATAAATGTCATATCAAAAGTCAACCCCTTGAGGTTACTCATGACAAAGCCTTCATCATTAAACGGCCGGCTGGCAAAATGGGCCATATTGCTCTCCCAATATGAGATGCACTTTTTACCACAAGAGGTCATTAAGGGACAAGCGGTGGCGGATTTCCTAGCTGAGCACCCAGATCCGAGGGCAGCCAAAGTCTACGAGGATCTCCCAGATGAAGTTGCTGAAGTCTGCCTGACTCAGACATCGTTCGAAAGTCAAGTATGGCAACTTTTCTTCGACGGTGCATCAAGAACAAGCCCAAAGGGACACGTAGTAGCGGGGGTAGGAGTAGTACTCGTATCCCCACAAAATTATGTGATTCCCCGAGCTGTCTCATTAACTGAGCCTTGTTCCAACAATGTGGCGGAGTACAACGCTCTTTTGATTGGGATGCAATTCGCCGATGAGATTGGCGTTAAAAATCTCGAGGCATACGGCGACTCTAAACTCATCGTCAGCCAAGTTCGCGGGGAGTACGAAGTCAGACATGAGGACCTAGTACCCTACCACAACGCAACTATCCGCATGGCCGAGGGATTTACAAGCTTCTACATCGACCATGTACCGCGCAGGCAAAATGCGCACGCGGATGCACTCGCATCCCTCGCGGCCTCCTTAGCTCTTCCAGCCGGAGCAATGGAGAAGATATTCGTTTACAGCCACGACCTGTATTGCCCGAGAAATGCTCTCGAGGGCTATCAGGAGTCAAAGGGAGATTGTCAAGGCAAAGAAGCACTGGAATTGTCAACCGGGTCAGAGCTTAAAGACTGGCGATTCCCTACATTGATTTCGTCTTATACGACATTCTCCCTGAAGACACCAAAGAGGCGGCTGCCATTCGAAAGAAAGCCCCCAAATTCTATTATAATGCGTACGTGAACATTGTATCGTCGATCGCATGACAGGATCTTGCTCCGGTGCCTCTCACCAAAAGAAGCCCAAGAGGTATTGAGAGAAGCCCACGACAGTATGTGTGGAGCCCATCAACCTGGCCCAAAACTGGCACATCGACTCCAAAGATTGGGTTACTATTGGCCCAAGATGGTTGCCGACGCCGTCACTTATGCTAAAAGATGTCACGCTTGCCAAGTGCATGGCGATTTCATCCATCACGCTTGCCAAGTGCATGGAATCAACTCCCAATCAAGTAGGTTGGGTTCCCGCTGTCGGTGAACTCTACTATGGCTTAACCCCATCTCCCTCGATGATTCTAGGACCACACTCCTAGAAAGACCCTTAGTCAATGGGTCAGCAATATTCTTCTCAGACTTTACAAAGTCAGAAGCACAACTTTGCCCAATAGGCGCTAAAACAGACTTATGTCTGATTTGAATATGTCTGTTTATCTTCTTATTGGCATTATCTTACTTTAGAATCTCAATGGTGGATCTTGAATCAGTATGAACAGAGATTGGAAGTATGGGTTTAGACACGATAGAGAATTCGGATAAAAGATCCTTTAACCATTCAGCTTCAGAGCAAGTTGTGTCCAGAGCAATGAGCTCGGACTCCATGGTGCTCCTGGCAATCACTGTTTGTTTGCAGGATTTCCAGGAGGACAGCAGCACCACCGAACATGAATACATATCCGGTAGTAGACTTAACACTGTTAGAATCAGTGACCCAGTTTGCATCACTATAACTTCCATAACATCAGGATATCCAGTGTAAGTCAGACAATAACCAATTGTGCCTCTAAGATATCTGAAAACCCTCTCTAGTGCAGTCCAGTGTTCTCTACTGGGGTTACTAGTATATCTACTCAATCTACCTACTGCATAAGAGATGTCAGGCCTAGTCCTGTTGGAAATGTAGAGAAGTGAACCTATTAATTGAGAGTATTTCAGTTGAGACACAGGCTCACCCATATTCTTCTTCAAAGCAATTGAAGAATCATAGGGTGTAGAGATAGGTTTAGAGTTATAGAAATCAATTTATGAAGTATTCTTTCAATGCTATGAGTTAGACTCAAAGAAATTCCATTAGAGGTTTTGGATATTTTCATTCCTAATATCATATCAGCAGGACCTAAATCCTTCATATCAAGTTTTGGGAAAGATAATCATTTACTCTTTGGATTGCATCAAGAGAAGTTCCAAGGATAAGAATATCATCTACATATAGACAAAGAATAACTATACTCATTGCCAAAGTTCTTAGAATATATGCACTTGTCATGTTCATGGACAGTGAATCCAAATTGTGCAATAACTTTGTTAAACTTTTGATGCCATTGTTTAGGTGCTTGTTTAAGTCCATACAATGACTTCACAAGTTTGCACACTTTGTTTTCTTGTCCCTTGGCAATGAACCTTCTGGTTGGTCCATATAGATTTCTTCTTCAAGATCGCCATTCAGGAAAGCAGTCTTGACATCCATTTGGTGAATGAACATGTTATGAATTGATGCAAGGGCTAGAAGGACTCTGATAGAGGAGATCCTGGCAACAGGAGAATATGTGTCAAAGAAGTCAATACCTTTTTGTTGGGTGAAACCCTTGGCAACTAATCTGGCTTTGTATTTATCGACAGTGCCATCAGGTCGGAGTTTCTTCTTGAAGATCCATTTACAACCTACAGGTTTGCATCCTGGAGGAAGATCAGTGAGATCCAAGTGTTATTCTCCATTATAGACTTGATCTCACTGTCAATGGCTTCTTCCCAGAAAGGAGATTCAGAAAAGTCATTGCCTCCTTGAAGGAGCTAGGATCACTTCCACAAGATAGGTAAAGAATCTTCACCGAAAGATGTAAGAGTTCTTGTTCTTTTGCTCCTTCTAGGTTCAGATCAGTTATAGGAGCAGAACTAGAAGAAGGGATATCAGAGGTAGAAGGAGTGCAAGAAGGATCACTAGGGATTCTAGACTTGAAAGGAAAGATGTTTTCAAAGTAAACAGCATTCCTAGCTTCAATGATAGTGTTGTTGGATATTTCACTGATCTCAGAATTAACCACTAGAAATCGGTTAACAGTGCTATCTAGTGCATACCCGATGAAGATAGCATCAACAGTCTTGGGGCCTATTTTCCTTTTCTTCAGTTCCGGTATTGAAACCTTAGCCAGGCAACCCCAAACCTTGAAGAATTGAATGTTAGGAGTTCTCCCTTTCCAACGTTCATATGGAGTAGCGTCGGAGTCTCTTTGGGGGAACCCTATTGAGTATAAAACAGGTAGAAAGGAGAGCTTCACCCCAAAGATTTTCAGGTGCACCTGAGCTGAGTAACATGCAATTCACCATGTCCATCAGTGTTTCTGTTTTCTTTCAGCTACACCGTTGGATTGAGGTGTGTAGAGAGCAGTTACCTCATGAATAATGCCATGTTCTTGGCAGAATTCTGTCATATCATTTGAGGTATACTCCCCCCCACGATCAGATCTTAGAATTTTGATCTTCTTTTCACGTTGGTTCTCAGCTTCGACTTTATACACCTTAAACCAATCGAGGACTTCATCCTTGGATTTAATAAGATAGGTGTAATAGAATTTGGAGTAGTCATCAATGAATGTCACAAAGTATCTTCTACCGCCTCGGGTGAGAACTCTGTTCGAGTCACACACATCACTGTGAATAAGTTCGAGGGGTTCGGAATTTCTTGTGATAGAGTGAAAAGGTGTTCGGACATGTTTGCCCTGAACACATATTTCACATTTAGAAGTTGTGTCAAAAGAAGATTTAGGAATGAGATTCAAGTTAATCATTTTCTTGATAGAACTGAAGTTGACATGTCCCAATCTTCGATGCCAGATATCAGAAGACTCAATATTCAAGGCAATAGGAATTGAAATTTTATTATCAGAAGAATTTATTACATTGAGATGAAAAAGGCCATCACAAACAAAGCCTTTTCCAATGAAGATATTTTACTTGGAGATTACAAACTTATTGGATTCCTTGACAATCCTATAGCCAGCTCTAAGAAGTGAAGACTCGCTGATCAGATTTCTCCGAAGTGTAGGTACATGCAGGACGCCTTGAAGAGTCAGAATTTTCCCTGAGGTCATTCTGAGATCAATACGTCCAGTTCCCTTTATCTCTCTAGTGGAGTCATCTGCCAGGCTCACGCTTCCTCCACGTTGTTCCTGATAGAATTTAAACCAGGAGCGATCAGTACAGATGTGAATATTGGCTCCTGAGTCTAACCACCAGTCCGAGGAGAAGGTGACAGAGTTGACAATAGGAAGAGAAGAATCTAACCTAAAGGAATTGGAGTTCAGTTCCACCATGTTGACTTGTGTCCGCCATTTCCTCCATTTCCTCTTGTTGAGCTTTGACAGGTTCTTTCTTCCGGTTGAAACATTGAGGCGCCATGTGATTCGTTCTTCCACAGACGTAGCAAAATCTTCATCAGTCTTCTGGCCAAAGGTTTGGGTTTGAAGGAGGAAGATTGAGAAGGTTTGAATGAAGAAGAATTTGCATGGGGAGAAGAATGAAAATGATTAGGTTTTTTGAACTTTTTGCCCTTGGGATTCATAAATTTTTCGCTTAGGCTTATCCTCCACCAAGTTCACTTTAGCTTTCATTTCTGACTTGGTTTTAGAGTTTTGCCTATGTTGATCCTCTATGCGAATCGCTTTTAGGGCTTAAACAAGAGTTAGGTCGCCTTACTTGTGACGGAGGTCTCCAGCAAAGGTTGACCAGGAAGGAGGGAGTTTGTCAATAAGACAAGACACCTTGTAATCATCGGAGAATTGATTTCCTTTCGATTGAAGGTGTCGGATATAGTCTTGAAATTCATGAAGTTGATCATTGATAGTTTACTATCGGTCATCATGAATTATTGAAGGAGGAGGAGGTGAATCTTTCGATTCCAGCATCATCGGGGCCATATTCTTCCTCGAGAACTGTCCATAGTTCTTTAGCACTCTTATATTCATAATAAATGTCATATAAACTATCAGATAGTGCACTAAGAATTCTATGGAAACAAGGTAGTCAATTTCCTCAGGTTTCAAATAGATGTAGGAGGAAGGAGTTGTAGGAGGATTTTCAACAGGAGAGATCCAACAGATGAAGGTTTAGGAGAAGGTGCAGGAATAGAGTCATCTATGGCTGATATGAGACCTAAAGTGGTTAACCAGTACTTCATCTAGTTTGCCCATCTCTTAAAGTATGTGCCGGAGAATTTCTCCGGTTTGACACTTGGAATGATCAGGGTTGGCCATAGTGACGGAATGTGCTACCTGAATTCTGTATTTCAAATTATTTTGATAATGTCAGAATTTAGTTTATGTTGGTAGCTTTTAGATTAGGGTTTGCAGAAAAAATAGTGTATAGTCTTTCTTTAATTATGTGCCAAATAATTCAAGTAAAATATAAAAAGATACAAGATTAAACTTGCCCTTTTAATTTCCTAATTCGAAATTATAACAATGATGATTTCAAGGTTATTCCAATTTTTTAAACTAAATTTCTAATCAATAAGTCCAATAAAATTTCAGAAATGAACTAGCAGGAATTAATTAACAAATGACTATAAAATTTATAAGCAATTAAACTATGCAATTATAAACTAGAAGGGATTAGATAATTGCAAGAATTTAGACAATTCTATTTTAGTTAACCAATATAGTAGAAATAAACAATTAATTAACTAATGAATGTATGCAAAATCTTGTAATATGAGTTTATAAATAAGACAAGATTTAAATAATTTAAATTTATCTTATAAAAGATTTTCTTTTCTTAACACACTAAATAAGATAAAAGAAAACAATAAATAAAATTTGTAATGAAAGGTTTTGACTTTGTAATAATTAATACAAATAAATTTGAAATGAATAAAGTTATTAAACTTATTAAGTTTTCCTTAGATCTTGAAACAATTAGATTATGACATGATTTTTCCTTAAATCTGAAAGATTTGTCTTTCTAAGAATTTGAACAAAAAAAAGTTTTACTGTGCAAGAACTTGTAAGGGATAAATACTAAATTAGATTTGAAAGATTTTTGCAACAGATAAGATAAGTCTAAGATTTTAAATAGAAAGATTTTACAAACTATTTTGTAATGAAATAGTTTAATGAAATCTTTTCACTAATCAGGTAAGAACTTGTAAAATAAAACTGTAAGAAGAAAAAAAAAACCTTTTTTTTTTATTTGTTTTCCTTAACTAATTACTTGCAGGGACAATTTTACTTGCATGAAAATCATCAATTGCATGAAACAGACAAGTAACTATATTGCATGAAATAATTATCTAGAATTAATTGCAAGAATTATCAATACTCTTTCTTCTAGGCTGTAAGAAATTTAATTAAATTAAAACATGCAATAAATATAATTTCTTCAATTTAATGAATTACTTGTCCTAAGCATGCAATTAAAAATAAAGAATTAAAAGAAAGCAAAAAGCTGGCCTGGGGTGACGTAGTCGTGCAGACGTACTGCCCTAGAAGAAAGACGGCCGGTCTCTCGTCCGGACCTTGAACGTGGCCTCCTCTCCTAGCGTAAAAACTCCCTCGGTAGTACACCAGCACCCAACTCAGGACGATGAGTCAGGCCTCTGCTCAGATGGAGATTCGTTGCCCGAACGTCGAGAAAAAGCAAAATCCGATTGCAAGAACACGGTTTCTTTCAGCAGAATGTAAGAATTTTGGGAGGAAGAGAGAAGATTGATTTTCTGTTTCTTGTAAAAGATACGTGCAGAACTGGGTATTTATAACCCTCTGCAGATCTTTCTGTTTGAAACAGCCCGA